>WIDE01000022.1:38471-58737 GCA_015039315.1 Clavulina sp. PMI_390 | reverse complement strand
GGGAATATTCCACAATGTTCCCGATCCTTCTACTCTTTTCCTGCACTCTCTCATAGGTTCCATTCTTTTCGAGTCTATTCCTTTCTTTTCCTTTCTCTTCCTTCGCTACAACCTAGTTTTATATTGAGTAGAATAGTATATAAGGCAGAGCTGCCTGACCTTCGGTCGGCAGTCTTTCTTTCACCCCCTGTATTTACTTCGTACTTAAGCTAGTGTCCAATCGATAGGACTTCGTAGCGTTCATTAGTACGTCTGACAGGCGAAAGGCCAATCATTAAGGGTGATTCTCAGCATCTGCATACATTCATCTCTACTCGATATCGCATTCTGTTGGGTCCCGTACCAGAGCCCTTACAGTCCAGTGGCCGTGGTCTTCTAAGTCTTGTGCATTCGAAGGGAAACCCCATCTCCGCGATGGTCCTGAGCGAACTGTCTTCTGACAATGCTATTGTCCACGATCATTCCGGTCGCATAGCTGTGCTATCCGGTGATGTCCGGAATCTAACACAGTTCTCTATACAGGTATACGATCTTTGAAATAGTGTTGCGGTTTCTATAAAGATGGTCACTTCGTTCGAGGCTAATAGCCTTAGTGCTGGTGATGGACAATGGTGACCCAGTGAAAACCACGTTACTCTGGCCATTAGGGAAAGGAGTTTGGTGATCTCGAACTTCGCCTTTGGAAGGATATAGCTGATTTGGGGTAAAAAAAAAAATAGTTGCAGGAGCGTAGGCTAGATGTCCAGGGATGTGAATAAATACAGGGGTGAAGAATAAATGCGCATAAATACAATGCTAACGGGTCTCATCATCGAAAGCGTAAGAGTGATGTTCAAGTGAAGCAAGGAAACAAGAATTGCCGGCGTGAAATGGTCGTGCAAGAAACCAACAGCCTCTAAAGTACGAAACAAAATTCCCAGAAACCCTACTCGGCCCGCTCCTTCCTCTCCATCGCCTCCTGCTCCAGCACTTGCGCCTCTGCCACAGCTCCTTCCGACGGGATTTCGAGGGCTTCGGCATCAACGGCTGGTGCAGCAGCCTCGACGTCACCAGCGGGAGCGGGTTTGGCTCCACCACCGTGAGCGAGCTTCATGTCCATCTTGATGTTCCCAAGGGCCAGTGCTGCGAAGAAGCCTATGGCGGTCATGGGGACACCGATGAGGTATACACTAGAAAGGTGGAATGACAGCGATCAGTGACATGAATTCAGTCATGAGAGAGATGAAGGAGGCTCACGATCCGAGCGTCTTTGTGTAGGCTTGCAAAACTCCAGGGCGCAGATCCTAATATCAAGTATTCACGTTAAATTTACATTGTAACAAACCGACAGAACTGTCCGACTTACATCGGGAACGCTTGTCCACACTGCCAACGCATTGTCGCGGACTTGAGTGGTGAGGTCCTCTGACAGGTTGGGCGCATACTTGGCGATGTTGACTGGGATCATGTTCTCAAAGACAGACCCAGAGAGGCCAATGCCATAGAGACGACCAACGAAGCCAAAGCTAGATGAGGGTTATCAGTATCATGCTCGAACCACAGCGGAAATGGGTAATGGCACAACTCACAAGGTGATAGCACCGGTTCCGATAGCAACATATTGAGGCTCCTTGCTGAACTCGTACTGTGCAAGAATCTATGATGCAACAGAATATTGGTTAGCCAGGACAGTTAGAACAAATTGTAGCAGAAAGCGGGAGCCGAGAGCTACGCACAATGACATTCTGCAACACCAGTCCACAGCCAAACCCGACGAGGGCGGAGTAGCCCATTGGAGAGCTCTTGGTGTCGGACACCTTGACCGAGTACAATAGACCGCTGCCGATGCACATGATCGCGGGACCAGCAAGCATGAGCGGCCAGGGGCTATAAGCGAGGGAAGTCCGTCAGACGGATGAAACGGACAGAGTTCATAGTGAAGCAGCGTACCGTCCAGTGGCCGCTACAATTCGGCCAGCAGCGATGAGGACTGCGACGTTAACGATGATGAGCGGAAGGAGCAAAATGCCTGATCGGGTAGCCGAAGTGCTATTGTGTGAAGATGAGTATATATCAGCAAATCTGAGAGTATCGAAGATAAGGACAACAAAACGTACTGATAGAGAGCCTGGTAGCCTTCCGCGAGATACTGGACGAGGAACATGAAAGGACCCTGAGTGGCAAAGGCAATAATGGCGGCGCAGCTGTTGGTCGCATATTAGCACCATTCTCAAACAGTCCATCAGAAGAGAATACATACACGACGACCTTTCGCTTGAAGAGAAGGATGGGCATCATAGCCTTGGCGCCCGCATAGTACTCCCAGGCGATGAACACCACAGTAAGAATAGGAATGAAGATCCACATCACAATAATGGATGCGTTTTTCCAGCTCTTAGTGACTCCCTATGATCAGATTATGACTTGGTCAGCACCGGAGTGGGCGAAAGCATCGACAAAGTCACATACACCCTCCTGCATGACCAAAATGGAAACGGTTCCCCACGAAAGCACGATGGCGAGGCCAACCCAATCGCAGTTCATTACTTGCTTTAGCATGTGACGTCCATAACCTTGGTACGTGTCCGCGCGACCAAAAGGCGCACGAGCGGGAACCAAGAGCATGATGAGGCCCCAGGCGATACCGCCAATGGGGAGGTTGATGTAGAAACACCTGTGTCATATCTGTCAGTAAGTCTCCAGCTCTCAACTCTCGATCCCGAAACAGCGTACCATCGCCTGAAAGGCAAGGAAGCATAGTCAGCACTTCTGCGTCACGAGCTGAAGTGAAAGATAGCGGCTCACCAAGAAATGTGATCGGTGAGAGCACCACCAATCAGTGGTCCAGTGACAGATGCGACTGCGAAGCTGCGCAGGAGGACGCATTCAGAATAAGCAATAAAATAGAGCCAAATTGTCGGGCTTACACAACTCCGAAGAAGCCCATTAGCCGCGCACGTTCGGCCATGGTGGTCATCTTTGTTGGCCCATGAGATTAGCATGATGATCCTCCGCAACGGTGCATGAGAGAAATTTTGCCTCACCTCAGTGATAATCATCAGTCCACTGTTGAAGATACCTGCGCCACCAATACCGGCGATGGCTCGGCCTAGAATAAGGACCGGCATGTTGGGTGCCACGCCGCACAGGAGGGAGCCGACCTGTTGCGGGCAAAAGGGCAAATCAGCTCCGACTCAACATATAGATTCGAATATTTGGATCTGGGACTTACCTCGAATACGGTGATGGCGAACAAGCAAACGTGCTTTGCAGGGAAGATCGTAGTCCATTGCGCAAATGCGAGATTGAATGCTAAAAGAGTGAGGCTAGAAATGACATATGTTCAGCGCGGGCGGGATCGGAGATACCGAAGAACAGGAACGGGTTACGCACAAAAATCCGTTGGCGATCCAACTGATCTGAGTTAACGAGTGGAATTGAGTTGTGATTTTAGGGATGGCGGTTGCTGGAGTGATTGGGAAGGTAAGGAAATCTAGGACGGAGAGTTTGGCAAAACTGAACGTACCAACGATCAGTTGGTCAAGCTGTAATAGAGGAGGGGAGGATAGATATTAGCGATGTGCGGGCTAGTATACGGAAGAGATGATGAATGACTCACTGCAAACAAGAACACGTTGAGCATAACAGAGAGGAAAATGAGCACGAAGCGAGTTCGCGACATCTATCGGGGACAGGCAAGACGTCAGAGCGTGTTGTCATTTCATCGGACCAAGGGACCCTAGTACCTGAATTGGCTCCTGATGCTTTGGCCCTGTTGACTTCTCGACAGCAGTTGGGGTGGGTGTCAAGGACCCGCTAGTGGATGCCTTGTCGGCATTGGCGTGGTCGTTCTTCTCGTTGACAGACATTGGTGTACTGCAGATGGGGACGAGTATGCAGAAGCCCTTGGCGGTCTTGCGGGTCTTTATAAAGACGCAGCAAGCGGCAGGCCCCTGCTTGCGTATATGGATGGCACGGCAAGGAGAAGAGAATTGACTCGCCGTGACGAACCAGGAACGCGTCCTCGAACCGGAGCAGTGGGTTCCGCAACTCACTGCATCTGGCAATTTTGAGCACCTTCAAGGGAGATTTTTACACCGGAATTGACGCAGAAACACTCCTGGCGATATTTTTTTACCGTTTTGTGCAATCGCTGGAGTTTTTCCATATTTTTCTGGTTTCCTGCCATTCCGGACTTTACGTGACGAAAACCGGAAACAACACGTGAGCGTCGGCAACGTACCGTGATGAGTCAATGTGGTGACTATCGTTGCGCGTCAAATCAATTCTCTCCACTTGGAAACCCTGCACACCCTGGAGGTTCACGTAACGGACGTGCTGGCGGCATCAGAAAAATACAACATCCCTATTGGACGAGGGAGAGGAAGCTAATCGCAGATCCTGTCCCGGCCGCCGTCAATATGTGACTTCACACTTCATTAGGTCTTTTCGCTGAGCAGGCAAGCGCCCACTGCTGCTCGTCTCAGGCCTCAAGGAATGATAAGAAAGAGCGCGGAGAAACCGGCCGGCCCGACAGTTCTTTGATCACTGTCGACGCGTCGCTCCACTGTGATGTTGAACACCATCCACGCGTTTGTTGCAGATGCGTCAACAGCCTTGACTCATCCTCGCTGCGCCAAGACAATGATGATCCCTCACGTGATGGCAACCCGAGCGTCGATCTATTTTTTGTCGGTGACCGCCGTGATGGGGCCAAAGTCTCTTTCTTACGAGATATGAATATCGAGAGCACAAAAGATTGACGTGAGACACGCTCACGTGGCATCTCACTCCCCGCCCAGCCGCCAGGGTCACTTATCCAGCGGCTGGGTGTTCTTACTTGCGTTTATGAGTTGAGAGGCGATGCTTCGTGCTTCGTAGCTTAACTCATGAGTAGATGTGAAATGTTGAGATCCGAGCAAGCAAGCAAGCAAGCAAGCAATGAGATGCTCCACCAAATGTCCTCTGCAAGCGATCAACGTCACGAGGACCGCACTCATCACTCATTTTGATCTCTCTACTCTCGCTTTCTCGACTCACCATGTGCATCAGAGGATCCTAACGTTGGGGTAAAGCTATTCTACTATAGAGTGTCCACATGCTCGTGCATGAGTTCCAGACAGCGCCTCGATGTCATGTTGACTCAGCAGCCTCGGCGGCGCACAACGATCTTCTATATAAGAGGGCTACGATTCCTGGACTGGAGTAAAGAGAGGACACTATGGCTGTGATCTCAGCTCCCTGGGCGGTGACCGCGTTTGCAACTCTTCTACTCGCTGTACAAGCTCATGCCTTGAGCCTCACAACAGAGCAGCAGGCTGGGATGAGAGTGATCTTCTCGTATAGTGGCTTGGTGCGTTGTCGCCTCTTCTCTTGGCCTCTCCTCTGCGACTAACCTGACCCTCCCAAAGAATCCTCCCCAATCACTGCTTGATCATATTGCCAACGGCACCGCCGCTGGCGTCATCTTCTTTGGTGGAAACGTCGGAAGTAACTTTTCCGCCGTCGTCACCCAGCTCAAAGCTGCCAATGCCAAGAGCCCGACCGGGCTTCCCCTCCTACTCATGACTGATCAAGAGGGCGGAGAAGTTCGCCGCCTCTCAGGTGCTCCTACGCTTTCCGCAAAACAAATTGGGGCATCCACCAACCCAACGCAGGCAGCGACCTCAGCTGGGCAAGGCGCAGGCACGAATATGCTCTCGTATGGGCTGAATGTGAACTTGGCGCCCATCTTGGGCGTGTATCGTTCTTCTGGGGACTTCCTCGACTATTACGAACGTTCCTTCGGCATGACAGCTGGCCTCGTGACGAATTGCACTAGCGCGTTCATCAAAGCACAACAGGCCACAGGTGTAGCCGCCACTGCAAAGCACTTCCCAGGGCTTGGAGCCGCGCTGCATACCCAAAACACCGACGCGGGCGTCGTCAATTTGACGATGAGCCGTTCGGTACTCTCTACCATCGACGAAGTGCCTTACCCAACGGCAATAGCAGATGGCGTCAAACTCGTAATGCCGAGCTGGGCCGTGTACACTCAAGTGGACAGCATGCCTTCTGGGTTGAGCACATATTGGCTCCAGTCCGAACTGCGCGGACGCCTGGGATTCAAGGGCGTGACGATCTCAGACGCCATTGAGGCTGGTGCACTTTCCCCATATGGAACATATGGCCAAAGAGCCGTGCTTGCGGCGCGGGCGGGCATTGATTTGGTGCTCGCTTCTGCACAAGATGTCACCGAAGGAGAGCAAGTGTTGGCGGCGTTGGTGGAAGCGTTGACCAATGGACAACTCAATACCACAGATGCAGCCGCTGCAGTCAATCGTATCATAGCACTCAGGCAGTCATTCGAATGATCGTAGCAGCCATCCTCGATTTTGTACCCGGATTTTTCTCACATCTTCTGTATATCACATGTTGGGAGCGCCATAATGAATCCATATGGTCATCGCTTCATCATTCACGTTACATTCCTGGTGCGCAAAATCTATACATCGTGATTACTACACCTTCAGAGGAGTCGCAAGCACAAACAGCAAGCCGTCCAGAAAGCTCATCCCAAGCAAACTGTACCTGATCAACCCAATGAGTCGAGCCCATAATTGTCAGAGCTCTAACACCCGTTCTCTTGTCGTCCTGTGATCTAGGACGCACTTCTATAGCCGCATGGACTGGGAGGCCGCTAGACCGTGAGATCCTTGTCAATAGTAGCTCTTCGCACTGTCACAAGGGCAAAGACGCCAACGAAGCGTCAGATCGTGAAGATCTTGAACTCCTCCATCGTGGAGAATATGGTGTGATGCGGGTGAGAATACGATCTGACCCTTGTATTGCACCCCACACATGCATTTCTACTTGCCGAGCGAGCTTTTTACCTTGCCGGCTTTATGACAGGAGAGTAGGTGAGCGAATAGAGGAGACTACAAGCTTTCAACAAACACGGACCTCGGAGCATTTGAGTCCGGGATCACGATATGGTTCAGGTCTTGGTCTTCTTGAGATATGTGTATCTTATGAGCCACAATTATAGATGCGCCAGATGCTTGAACTGGAAAGGCCCAGAGGTTTAAATGGGGCCTGTCTGTCTCGCCATTCATTGATAGCTGCTTTGGGAGATCCATTAAGGACGACAGCAATGGTACGTTCCAGATAGGATCTACTGGCTGGGATGCGGCGGCAGAGTCCCGAAGGTGCTCGAGAGGGTAGCACGTGGTAGACAGAGAGCCGGCATGAACAAGCAGATAGGCATCATCCACTATTTCAACTTCCATAGTGAATCCCCCAAAGCGTAGCTAGAACCCAGTCAGTCTAGGTCAAAGGAAAATTCACCGTTAGGGAACGTACAGGATGAGCATTCCGCAACGAATATTTTCGCCCTGTAGTCAGGTCTATAATTCGGATGAGGTGCCATGAGTCCCCCATTCTTGGTTGGCACTCTACAATAATGAAAAAGTGCCCGGATACTTTGAACTGATTTATAATTGCACCCGGGGTGATATAAAGGTCGCCTAGGTGGGTTGGGTACGATGATTGGCCCGCAACAGATTCGCTAGAGTGGTCATTGAGAGGAATTGGTGTGGGCTGGAAAAACAGCTTAAGGGGGTCTAAACGGCTTTCGGCGGATCTTTGTGAAGCGTGGCTGGGGGAAACCGACGGAAGAGACAACTCACAAACAATTTCCTGAAAAAAGAACCCCATCCTGACCTCTGTAGCGGATAAGCAGAGCTATATGACGGCCCCCTCTTGAACAACGTCCATAATGGAGCGGAAGACTTTTTGGGAAAGCTATGGTGTAGCAGAGTATGGGGGAGACGCGCATGTCAAATAGCTGAAGGCGATCATGCATCCATATAGAAAAGATCTCTCCGCCAACCGTAAATGCTATTTGATGGATATCATTAGGTGTCCCTGGATGGACCCTCAGTACATCCATGATGGGTTCTATGGTAGCTTTGGGTTGGTTCATTGCACTCCGTGCGCGAAGGCTGTCCCAGAACCTATCGCGGAGTGATAAACAGGGCTTCCGTATGGGTGAATCAGATGCGAGGTCAACGGGGGCAACTGTACAGTGGTATGGGTCGGGCAAAGGAACGATTCTGTCATCTTGGAATACTTCTGGAGCCAATGAAGGGGGGCAAAAGTCTGGGGGCCGCAACCCGCCAGCTATCTGTCGCAAATGAAATGCACGTCGCCATATGGAATCACATTGGCTGATGATGTAGAATCTTTTGCAGGTCTAAAGCAACACTCTGTTAGTATCTAAATTTGGGCTGTGGGGTTCGTGATTATCTCCACGACACCTACGTGACTGATGGATATTATATCGTCAACTGAAGAAAGGTGGTGAATAACGTCAACCAGAACATCCTCCGGCAAGTCACTTAGTGATAATCGACTATTTGGGTGATTATTTGGATCTATGGGGAAGAAGCTGGGATATTAAAACATCATTTGGGCCTCGAGCTGGATGAACAAACCTTGTTCATCAAGTTGCGTGTCTGAACGGTGCAACTTCATGATTTTTGATAGCTTTGGGAATGGTTTCCATGGCTTCATGGAGTCTCATGAGGGCACCGAATAGGTTGTAATTTGCCTTATTTGAGATGGGATCAGTGCGAGGTTCTTGAAGCAAGACGGTTCTGACAATTGGAAGGTCTGGGAGAGCTGTGTCCCGTGTGAAGAGGACAGCCACCGTGCAGCTGGGGAACGATTGGAACCAAGGTATTCGTTGCGAAAGACTGGCCGAGACCCGTAGGGTATCCTTTCGAATTCATGTTGCTGTATTAGTAATATAAATCGCCGCGTCGCAATATCAAGTTTGGGGGTCGCAAAATCTATACAGCGTGATAGCTACCCCTTGAGTGCCTCCTGAAATACAAATAGCAAGCCGTCCGGAAAGTTCATCCCACGTAACCTTTGTTTGATCAGCCCAATCGGTCAGGGCTATCAGTCTTAGAGTCCGAGGGGCCAGTAGCATGTCCTTTTGTCGCCTAGGGTGGAGGTTTATAGATTTATGGATTGGGGATCCTCCAGTAGGTGAAGGCATGGTCAAGACCAGCTCATCACGTCGTAGTAAGGGTATAGGCTTGGCCAAATGATCTGAATTCGGGCTCCTTGGTGTGTCATCCAATGCCGTTATACGATTGAGAGTACAAGTAGACCCCTGTATCGTGTCCCATACGTTCATTCCCAATTGCCGAGGAGGACGTCTGGATCGCACCCTTCACAAGACTGTTGAGTTTAGGCGAGGCAGAACTTTCAATAGACACTCACCTAGTATTATTTTGTTCCGGGACCAAAATATCGCCCAATGCTCGATCTGCTGGAGGTATTTTAATTTCCCGAGGCAAAATTATAGACGTGCCAGATGGCTGTAAATGGAAGGACCATAGTTTCAGATGGGATCCGCCTGTCTCCGGAGTCAGGGTGATCTGTTTAGGAAGAGTTTTCAAGTAAAAAGGTTGAGACGCGTGCGGGCCAGTTGAAATAGCCTTATGTCCATCGCGCGAATCGCGAAGGAGCCCGAGGGGATAACACCTGATAGACAGAGAACCAGCATGAGCAAGCAGATAGCTGCCTTCTACGATCTCAGCCTCGACAGTGAACTTCTGATATGGCAGCTAAACATAGCTATGTCAGTTCAGTTTAGCGAGAAGATGGAGATCACGCCTGGAGGACCTACAGGCTGAGTGTTGAGTAGAGAGTATTTTTGTCCCGTAGTCAAGTCGATAACTCGGATTAGGTACCACGGGGTTCCTATACTTGGTTGGCGCTCCACGATTATGAGAAAGTGGCCAGAGACTTTGACTTGTTTGATGGAAGCACCAGAGGTGACCTGCAAGTCGCCCAAGTAAATTGGATGCACTTGTTGCTGAGAGGCAGCTGATGCATCAGCGTGACTGTTTGGAGACTCAAGCGTAAGGGGAGGCATAGGCTGGAAGTACAGTTCAATGGAATCCAACAGGCTTTCCATGGAACATCAGCAAGGGTTGATAAGCATACAATGGGCACGACTGTTGAAGTGGACTCACAAGCAGTTCCTTGCGAAAAGTACTCCTTCCTGACCTTGATAATGAATTGGGAGTAGGATATGACGGGATTTACCTAAGCATACTCCATAATCGGGCATGTGGATGCTGAGGGATGTGATCGTGTAACGGAGTATGGGGGAAATACGAAGATCAAGTAGCTGAAGCTGATCCTGCATCCAAATAAAGAATATATCTCCGCCAACAGTAAATCCTATTTCATGAACGTCACGAGGCGTTCCAATATTACTTTTCAGCAAGTCCGCTACCGCCTCAATGGTGACTTTCGGTTGATTTATAGCACTTTGAGAACGAACACTATCCCAGAACTTGTGTCGTCGAGACAAGCTAGGGCTCCAGGCAGGAAGATCGGCCGCAGTATCGATGGGGGTCACTGAACAGCGGTGTGGGGGAGGCACTGAAGTGGTGGCTTTGTCTTGTAACACCCCTGGTGCCAATGTCGGAAGGCGAATGTCTGGAGGTCTCACCCCACCAGCTTGGTGGTTAAGATGAAATGCGTGATTCCAGATAGAATCATTCTGGGTGAGAATATATAGCCTGCAACAGGTCTAAAGTGTGCAACTCGTGCCTATGAGAAATTCGCTTTGACATACTACAACTACTAGTTGCAATGACACATACATGGCTGATGGATATTATGTCATTTGCGGAAGAAAGCTGAAATATGATGTCGGTCAAGACATCTTCTGGTAAATCTCTTAGTGAGATACGATATGTAGAATGAGGATTAGCGTCTGAGAGAGGGTTACTAAATGAGGCGGGCACTGGTTGGATATTAGAGAAATGACGCACAAAAGTTGACGAGCCCCATGGATGAATTCCCTGGGCTCATTATTTGCCGTTGATAAGCTGAATCACTCGCAGCCGGTTGTGACTTAGGCCGTCGACATGAGATTCTGGATGCAATAGACAAATTCACCTGAGTGGTCTCCTGTGGGAAAGCTGTGCCTCGTGTGAACAAGGAGCGGCCAAACACTCCATCCTCAATCGAAGGTACTTTATACCAACATTGCTCTGAGACGCCGTTGTTCGTGCTGGCTCGGTAGTGCTGGGCTCAAAGGTGTTAGCGAGAGCATGGCTATTAGGTCAAGGCGAGCGGAACAGAATCTAGTCATCAATCTCGAATTCATCTATGTCTACACCGATCCGCTAGGCTACAGTGGGAGAAATGGGAGAAATTATCATATACCGATCTAAAGCTATCTTTGCATCTGTCCAAGATCACGACCACAACCGCGATTCTACATCTCTGGGAGGCCCTCTAGGTGGGCCCCAACTACTCCTCCAATTCGTCGCGTTCGCGCACCTAGGCTGAGGGTTCTCAAAGTCCCAGCCTAATTGTAGCCGTCATGGGAGTAGGTCAAAGCGAAAAGTGTCCTCTTAGCACACAATAGATAGAGTGAAGGGTGAATATGTTTTGCGTACCAGAAATAGGCCATAACGTTATTAAGCAGATTTCATCGTGCCCACATTTACGATCGCAGCTCTGCCAGCCCGACCATTGTAGCTTGCTCATGAGAGCCGAGACTCGGTCTCGCGAGATGCCAGCGGCGATCCTGATATCATCGATGCTTGCTTGGTGCAACTCCAAGGTAGAAGTGGCAACCCTGGAGAGCTCTTCATGCACAGAAATAAGCGTTTCACAAATCCTTGCTTGGACAGTGCGTAGCGCTCTTGAGATCTTCTTCTCCGATGGATAGAGCGGCTCCTCGTTGTCCAAGTCGATTTCGATATTGGGAACCCAAAAGTCTGCGCAATCTTGGAGATGCTCCTCGGTCGTAGAGCCGCCGCTGAGCGCTAGACCGAGATCCTGGTGTGGAACCAGCAATACCGACAGTACCATCCGTGCCTTCTCAAAATTCGAGAGTGTGGCATTCGCATCAGCTATGGACCGGGGTAATGAGGCGGCGAAGAGCGAGGAGAAGAGCTCAGGGAGGCGGTCGCCGTAGCGAATGACGATCTGGTCAGTGATATCGCGCCAGTTGATGCCCGAGATCGCCATACTGTCCTGGTTCGTAATCCAGAAACCATCGATCTCACGAATCAACTCCGTCACAGCCTCTTGCGTCATATCCACGAGCCGATGCTTTGTCACATTTGGCGACAGAACGCTATCCCCTAGCCCCTCGCGACCATATGCGGTGACGAAGGATCCAGTATCCAGCTTCACGCGAAACTCGCCTGGCCCGTTGTACACGGTGGTGGCTGCTCGAGCCCACTCAAAGTTGATCTGGTTTGAGAAGGGTGAACTAGAGCCAAATGGAGGGCCGCGAGGACCTGAGCCGCCACGGCCTGGGAAACGTGGCCCGCGTGGTGGTCCATCCTTGGGGAAATCAGGCGGCGGTGGTCGTTCATCACCAGCATCGGGCTCAGACGGAGGACCTGCAGAGTCGATTGACTGGGCTTGGTGGATGTTGTTGAAGCCGGAAATTTCAACGAACCCTGCCTTCGGTTCATCGGGAGGCCAGGTCTCCATGCATCCTCTGGGCGTGGAACCAGGAGCCCGGAACTTCTCGGCCCACCCAGTGACGTTTAGATTCTTGACAAGGGTTAAGCCATCCCCAAACGAGCATTTGATGAGCTCGAAGCCCGAGTTTTGGCGCACAAACCCGTCTATACCACGAGTGGCACCCCATGTACCTAAATAAACGGATTCAGCAAAGAGACATCGAGGTTTCAGTAAAATAAATGCGCACAAAGATTTCGTGCCCTCTCGAACTCATCAAACATCCCAGTTCTCCGTTTCACATACCCATACATCAGAATGTCTTGCGAGTCGAGGGTTCCAATGCTCGTCAGGGACGCAGAGTTACCATCGATGTAGAGGATATTCAGAGGGCGGATGACACGGTATGTTTGCAAGAACGTAGTGCAGCGCATCGACATGATTGCGTACGACATTTCGGGGTCGAAGGCGAGCCATTCTGGTGATGGAGGTGCATTAGGGTTCTAAACAAAAACCGGTGGAGTTAGCACTGAACACCCAAGTGATTTAGATGAAAAAAACGAACTCCTCGGGCATGGTAGAGGTTCGTTCCGGTTGGGATGGTCCCTTTCGTAAATGAGAATCCATTGGGAGCTATGGTGTTGCCCCATTGACGCAATAGGTGGTGTACAGCATTGAATATGAAGAATGCATCTCGCTCTAGTGGACTCGCTTGTTCATTTAAATAGGACTCGTGGGATTGTTTTGAGGGCAGGACATCTATTGAGCGATCAGGGGTCCCTATCCGGAGCGGTACCTGCTCCTGGGCCCGAGACTCGCCGGCGCGATCTAGGACAAGCGACACGGGAGACTGGCAAGAGGCAGCATTTAAGAGAGCGCTAGCCAAAAAGCAGATGCCGAGCTGTATTCGTGAACGACGCATCGTGCATGGATTTGGTGGTTGTAATGAGCATTACTTCCGCAGTCATGGCGCTAAGATAAGGCGTACTCAGAGAGTCTCACGTGATTGTAACCCGTCCCTGGCAATGACGAGCACCGTAAAGCATGGCATAATTACCCAGACATGGTGAGTAACAATCTTTGTGGTTCACGAGCCTCGGGGGCGCATACAAATAGACAGTGTCGACGTGGGACTTGTTCACGTGAATGCGCTTCGCGGCCAATCATGTTGATTCTGAACCCAAAAAGCAAGAACTTCCTCGTCATCGCGGCGAAACAGTCCTCTCCCCCATGAGATTGAGCCTCCTCTGGAAATATCGCCATGAGACGACCATAACCACGCTCGGTAATGCTCGGGATCATATCACTACACAAGTTTCCCCAAGTCTTTGTGGATCAGTGGGCTGAGGTCCCATAAGTAGTGCCAAAAATGAGTTTTCTTGATCATGCGAACCACTCCAGCTAAGAAGCTCCACACGATAATAGCTCGCCACCAAAAGGCTGTGTCGTCAATCTCAAGCACCTAGAACAGGAGCCACCTACTCAAACTAAGGATGAACTAGCACATCGTCTTTCTTTCACATCCTCCCTTGGCACTTACTCTGACTCTCGACATTCATATTGCCACTGTCAAATAAACACTTGGTGATCGAAAGACTGCTCTCATTCACAATCACTTTCTTCAGGCTGCCAACCCTGGAGGCCACGCTCTCCTTCCATTCTGTTCGGCCTCGCCGAGGCTCATATATCTGTGTAGGCTCGATCTTTGACCATGGATCTGAGGTCAGCTGAGCGTCACCGTTAGCATCGGCCTTATCCGTGATTGGTTCCAGCAATAGTAATGGGAAGATTACAATGACGAATGCAAAGGATAAGATATATCCTTTGCCGCTTCGATAGGGATATCTTCTAGACTATATTCACTTTGATTGGCCTTTCCTACTCTCCAATAAATGCGTACAGCAGTATGTGGACGTCATGAGCTGTTTCGACCATGGACCACCGTTATGGACCACCGTTCTGGCCCCTTCGCGTCAAGCACCATGCCTGCAATACTCAGAACCAGATAAGCTATGCCTCTGGCACACGAATACGATACAGTGTGATGGTCATCCCTCGTTCCGGCTTGAATGCACAGATTGCTATGCGTCCTGAAAATTCATCCCACGCGAAATTCCAAATATCGACCGGGTGGTGGTTATTCGCCGACCCCTCGGTGCGCTTCCCGTTCTTTATAATCCTCGGGATGATACGAATGGGTGTGTGGGTGAGCGAATCTCCTCTAGGTGAAAGCTATGTGAACCCAAATGCTCTGCGCGGGTATGCGGATTTGATGGCGCGGTAGCTTGGGAACTTGAGGTAGTCACGTTTGGGTAGGGATCCAGATGCTGGACCAATGCACGTGAGAATGCGATTAGAGCCCTGTATCGAACCTGACACGCGCATCTTGAGATGCCGAACACTTTGGCTCCATAGGGGACTACGGATTCGAGTGGCTGTTTCCTCAAGTTCCGGGAAGAGGAGTTCTGGGTGGTAGGGAAACGTCAAAGGATTTTGCACTGGTATCGAAATATTCCGCAGGTCTTGATCCACTGTGAAGCTTGCACCTTTATGCAGCCTGATCATAGATGCGGCCATGGGCTGTGATCGTTCCAATGAGAATGACCAAAAATCTAGACGGCGTTTACCTGTCTCAGGATCTTGAGAGAGCTGGCTTGGGAGATCGATCAGGCCACAGGGTTTCATTATATATGGGTCGCTGTCCCGTATTGTAACTGGGTGTCATCATGGCTCTTAAGGGACACAATAGGATAACACCGAGTGCAATAGGCAGCGTAAACGAGCAGATAGGTATTATTGATAATCTCGGCACTAACGGAAAAGGGCTGATTGAGAACCTCAGCAGGAATTGGTTAAGTATTCTGAGATATTCTGTGATTCACCGACGATGGCGTTACTTACCACTTGTGTGTTCACAAGTGAGTATCTCTCGCCTGTAATGAGGTTCAACACTCGAATAAGGTACCACCAGTCCCCTAGAGCTGGAGAGCGCTCTACGAGGATGATGAACTGCCCAGAGACCTTTAATGTTTCAAGACGAGTCATGAAGCAGGGAGGATGATCGCGGAGCGGTGCAAGTTAGTGCCACAGCCTCTGGCCTCTGGTTGAAACGGTGGCTTTACGATAGGGACCCGACGCTTGAAAATTCCAAACTAAGTTCAGGGATATTTCATCATGATCAGCTGCTCATTAGGCACCACGTATCTACACATACAACTCTTAACTACGAGCAAACAACCCTTTTTTGGATCAGCAAGGCCTCTAAAAATAGGTATGTGGAAGGAGATGGATCAAATTTGGTAGAGACCAAGACTCATTGTTCCACTTGCCGCGTTGACACTGGCAATGACGATCTGGCCCGTCCACTCATTCCACAAGAAGTCGCGGATAGATTCCTGTTGCTTTGTAGAAGAAGTGAACAACTTTGGGCCTTCCTGCGTCTCCAAATCAACAGCTTTGTAATGTGTAACCCAGAGTCCAGGCTGTGGGCCACGCCCACCATTCGATCCTGCTTGCGGCGTATGGCTGAGAACGAATACATCCGCTTCTATACCGGTTGCACGAAGTTGACTGAGCAGGGTTGACTGCCCGGCAAGGGAGCGTTGGTGTGAGAACTCCTGATTCTCACCCCAGAATGCAGATGTCATGCGTGTGAGAGGGGAAGGAGGATTCGATGATGATAATTTAGGCTTAATTGCAGCAAAATGCGAGGAATTCAGCGTGATCACTGCGGGTCTAGCAGTGGGTGAGGCAGGGTGTATGGGACAATCTGAACCCAGGTAAGTGGAATCCAACCTTGCTACGAATCTTTTTGGAGAGCTATGTTGTAGGCTCCAACGCGCAAAGCTAAGCGAGCAGCTCCTGCAATCGTGAGCGTTGAACGGCTCAGAAGTCATATAGTGCCAGTGCCCCCAGTACGTTTGGCTCGGGGAATGGAGTAAATAAGAACTTGAAGTAAAGTCCCCCGAGGCCATTTCTAGTCTGTGTTCCCCAGCGTGGCCTGAGCTGAAACCCAAAAACAGCTTGTTACCGATGATATTGGCAGCTTGAATCATGCGGTGATCCTGAAGAATAGCGGCCGTAAGCATAAAGGTCGCATATTACTAGGAACTACACACCTTGTGCACTACATTGATAATTTGCTCCGAGCTGAGACTAAGCGCGTGTACTTCAGAATAACCATAGGGGGTGATGATGGTGATAGAGATTAGGTAACCCGCGGTAATTTGTATCCTCGACGTTAGTTCTGATGTAGGTCTGGGGATTTCCAGAAGGATGATATAGTTTGGGACATTCTTTGATATCCCCTTTTGAGGTATTTCTTGATATAGCACTGAGAGTGTCGAGCTGTTGCTGGTGGTGGGTAGAACTTAAGCAATGCTTAGACACGCGATATGAAAGCAACTCACTTGAACTTCCCCGCGATCAATACTCCCACAGATCCCTTATAACGGTACATAGCAGCTGCCATTCTTGGTATTTGCGCTCTTTCAATAGTTTCTGTGTCATGCGCAAAGTGTAATGCGAACTCTGTTCCGTACTCGAGGTCAAGAATGAACAGGCCCGATAACGTCCATATCACAAGCGCTTCTCCTCCAGCAGTCATTGACATTGCTACAAAGCTGCTTGGAGTGCAATCGAAGATGGATGGAGCAATCTGGTGCGCAGAAATCCGGGGTTTGGTGGCATGTAAACGGTGTTGAGCTTCTAGAATCCTTCGCATGCGGCTTCTTGTCGAATGGACACGGGAATCACCAGAGTGAACCCCACAGCTCCAGTTAGGAAGTTGACTAAAGACAGTTTTTTGCGAGCAAGGCTCCCTCTGATCCACAGGCCGTTCATAGTTCGCTAGCCGTATTGGAGGAAGGGAGCCTCGTTCGGCGAGACGATGCCACAGTTTGATCCATGGGATATCCGCAAAAGATATCTCGTGGAGCCGGCGGCAAGTCTTTTTGAACATGAGAACAACCACGAGATGAGGCCACTCAGTACCAGCACGATCTAGAACCAGAACATACCTGACCAAAAATAACAAGGTTTCGGGGCTCGGTCGCCGCGTAACAAAGGATACAGACAAGAATATCATCAGGGAGATTTGACAGGCATAGCGTCTTTGCTTCTCTATTGTCACTAGCATATAGGACATTCCGCAGAGAGAATATGCGCCTTAACGCGAGCTTTTTGATGCGTTCCATTCCCTTAACAAATTCTCGTGAACATCAAGGAGGATGACAGACAACAGGAGGTTTGCTCTGGCCTCCCGCAAGCGGTGCACGGCAGTACGAAGTGGTACGGCAACCCGCACTGCAAATTGATTACATAACGAGTCCTTGCCCTCAGGCATATCAATGGGTGTTTCCTCAGCCGCACACCTGATTGAACATTCATGATCACTCCCACGACTGAGCTTTGGAGCATAGATCTCCATTCTTTGCAGTTGAAATCATCTACCGGTAGTCCCTCCCAAAAAGAGATTTTACAGGATGGGAACAAGATCACATTCGATAGATAGCAACAGTGAGCATCGCTGATGCTGCATTTACACTGGCAATAACCATGTTCCCCGTCCACTCGTTCCACAGGAAGTCACGGACAAATTCTTTTTGCTTCGCGGAAGCGGTGAAAAGCATCGAGATACCTTCTCGATTCTCCAAGTGGACCGCCTTGTACCGTGTCATCCAAGGTTCTGTCTCCCTGCCACGACCACCATTCAATCCTGCTTGTGGGGCATAACTCAGCATGAATACGTCCGCATCTCCATCTCTCAAGCGAATTTGACTGAGCAGGGTTGACTGTCCGGCTTGGGAGCAACGGTGGATGAAATACTCTCTGGAATTGCGAAGTCGCGAGGTCAACCGTGAGAGACTGGAAGGATGGGTTGGTGATCCTTCGGTATTCATCGGAGGGAAATGTGAGGAGTCAAATGTGAACTTTGGGAACATTGAGGGAGGCGGAGGGGCATAACCGGGTCGTCTCACCCCCACAGGAGAAGCAATAAGATTCACTGTGAGAGACTTTGTAACGGTGTAGCTTGGTAGGAGCCTCCAGCATCGGAATTCAAGAGAATAATCGCCTTGGTCAGACGCGAGAGCATCGACATTGAAGTTGCAGTAGATGTGTTGTGATGGAGCCTCACTATGAGAATGAATGCGATACATGTGTGAGGTAAGATGCTCAGCTTCCCGCTTCAATCTGTGTTGTCCAATATGGCCCGAATAGAAACACAGAAATAGTTGATCGTCAACAACTTCGGCATCCTGAACGATTTCAAGATCCTAGAGAGAGTCGTGTCAGCCAAAACAGGGATGATATCGAAGAACCACGTACGGTATGCACTACAGTAATGGTCTGCTTTGAGCACAAGTTAAATGCATTGACTTCATAAAAGCTGTGTGCGGCGGGATCTGTGACCATTGTGATAAAGAAGAGGTAGCCTCTGGCAATCTTGAGCATTGACGTGATTTTGGGTGGCGGGACGGGTATGTCAAGAAGTATTACGTAGTTAGGGACACCCAAAGGTGTCTCATGCTGAGGAAGCTCTTGGAACAATATGGATATTTTTGAGTCATCGCTGGCAACCAAAAGAATTCATGAACATGCTCCGGTATCTGGTAGTGGCACTCACATAAGCTTTCCAGCAATCAAAACGCCTGCAGCTCCCTCATACTCGGACATGGCTGTTACCATCTTCCGCATATACGGATGATGGGTGTCTGAGTGCGCAAGCTGCAGTGTGAATTTTGTTTTATATCGTAGATCCACGACAATTAATCCAGACAGAAGCCCCACAACAAGCACTTCGCCTCCAGACGTCATTGACATCGAGATGAATTCATTCGCTGGGCAATCGCGAACGGGCTGAGCAATCTCTAGTGCGTGTATCTGATGCTCGCGTGCATGTAGACGGTGGTGGATCTCTAGCACTCGTTGCATGCGGCACCGGGCAGTTTCGGACTCGGTGCTAGTTAATTCTAGTCCAAAATACCATGAAGGGGACTGATGAAGGAGTGTCTGGCCGAGTAATGGCCCCTCGAGCTTATCCAGGGGTCCTTTGAAGGTCTCGGGGCGTGGGCGCATTGGGGGAAAAACACGTCGGTCGGCAAGACGACACCATAGCTCAGTCCACGGGAGATCCACCAGGGATATTTCGTATAATCGACGGCAGGTCTATTCAAGAAGTGCAGCAGTATATATATAGCTACAAGGTCAGAGCAGGATGAAACTCAAGAGAGTCACAACACACTTTACCAACGGCAACGATATCTCTAGGCTCATGCAAGTGGCAGTATATGTCGATGATGACGTCTTCCGGGAGTGTCGCAAGACAAACACGGAATCTCCGATCATTCTGAGATTCTGATAAAGACTGCGCGCGATCCTTTGTGAAGCGCGAAAATGAAGATGTGTGTAATATTTGTGAAACGGACTGTTTTACACCTTTCATTGTTCTGGAGCCCAACTGTGGTGATGGAAAACATTCACTTTTATTCTCACGCGGGTACACGTGACCGGTCCTCCAAGCTCCTACCACTTCCATGAGCACTACAAAACTGCGTAACGTTATCGTTATGGAATATTAAAACGTGTATAGATCGATGAGTGTATATCTTCCGCCATCTTCGCTGGATTGTACAGCAACTCGACCTCCAGCATCACTCCAAGCAAAGTCTACAACTGCATCGCCCAAGGCTCCAGGTTTGAGAAGGCCATGGGACGACTCCTTCTCATCCCGAAATATTCGAAGGGTCCGGCTCACGTTGCGCGACGGTGTGGTAGTCGAAAGCACCAGATAATC
>WIDE01000022.1:0-37716 GCA_015039315.1 Clavulina sp. PMI_390 | reverse complement strand
GAGTCCAAAGGGACCAAATGTCCACTTGATAAACCGTTTCGACTGCTGAAATGGGATGCACAAGCAGGCATTCGCGTGAGCAATTCAATAAAATGCCAAAAGGTATGGGATCTTACAATAAGTTTGTTTCGATAAAAGCATTTCTTCGGCCATTGAGTGTTACGACCATAATTTGAATCAATGGCTTGGTCGGAAGAGAGCCACGGTTTTTCTTTCGAGCCAAGGTGACTGTGGTCGTACGCAGGGTTATCAAGTCGACGATTCGAACCTCGTGCATCAATGCAATAGCAAGTGCGTCGCCTTCCGCGCTCATTGACATGGTGATAAAATCAGCGGAGCGGCAGCGCATCAATGGAGAGCCTGATGCGTGGATCGAAGGTAGAAAGGGGTCCCCAGGTTCCGGGGCCCGGAGGGCGTTCCGGATTTTCAGTATTCGCTTGCAGTATGTTTGAGCGGTTTCAACGGGTGTGCCCTTGGGGACAGCCGGAGGCTTCAACTCCCGAGACGACTTCCGCTTTTCTAGTGGCGAGGGATTGGTCAACACGGGAGGCACAAATGGGGGAGAGTGATGAGAAATGTCGTTGGTGAGCGCTTCACAGACGACGGTCCATGGCTCGTTGGTGATAGAAATGGAGTGAAGCAATCGGCAGGTCTACAGGGGATGAGACGAAAGCATGGATCAGTAGATCATACGCTCGTGCACCATGAATGAAAAACGCGTACTCGTCCGAGGGAAATAATATCCTTGGCGTCAAGTCCACAGCAGAAAATCGCGATGAGCAGCTCAGTTGGAAGCTTGTAGAAGGTGCCATTCGTTTGTGGGCTCGGAGCTGAGGGTGTTGCTGTTGGCGGCCGCTTTCGCAGCCGCTCAAGTAGTGTGAACGATGAGCGAGTCCGGGGCAACGAAACGTTATTGCTCATTTAGCGTTCGCGACGTCGGTAGGGTAGCATTAAGCCAGCACGTGATGTGAACATTTTCCCTGACAGGCGTGGCGGTTCGGCCGCACGACAGTGTGCACATTGATTCGAAATGTGTCCTATCGTCTTTACTAGTTCTCGTCTGCGAACAGTATTGTTGATTCCGACGAGGGCGAGGATGTGCTCATGACCTGAGTAATCAACAATCGAGCCGACTGGGCCTAGCAGTGGTAAGGTTGGGATTGGACGAGAAGCCCATGTATCACCGCCTGCAGAGCTTCGACAATGCCAGGACCACTTTAGTCTGCGCTTCCAATGGGAATTGAGTTTGGGGTAGCTGTACCGTTGTTGAGCAAGGGGGAGATGCATCACATCAAGGATTTATCAGGTAGCCGAACGCTTCCCCTCGCGAGCATTAGCTTGGTCATATTATGCAAAGTATATATGACTCTCATGATACGCTGATATATCGAAGGCGTAGCTCGCAAGTTGGGAGTCCCACTCAAAAGGTCCCTGGTGAGCTTAGAGCCTAGCTAGCCCCCATAGGCTATGGGACTAGTTGGTCCGAGACGATGTATGACGATGTATGGGAATGCGGAAAGCGGTTCAATGAGTTGCTTGCCAGAGCTTCAAATATCATAGACCAAGCCTCATTAGAAAGAGAGATCGAGCGAAGTCTTCGATGGGCGTTGAGGAAATATATGTCGATCGACCGCAAAAATGTTTCTCGGCACAATGGCATTTACCACTTCACGAGTGCAAGAAACTCTACTGAATAACCGTACGTGAAGTTTTATGTTTCCGAGAAGGTGAGGTCTTTGGCTTGCACTCCACAACAGCAAATCTCGATCGGGAGCTCGGTTCGGAGCGCGCAAAGCTGGTTTGCGCTAGAGCATAAGGAATGGAGACATCTAGGGATGCGCATTGGGCGTCTGTGGGGTCTCTCATCTTATACTTGTGAGGGTAATCGTCGCAACCTTCTGCAGATGCTCGGCGTTTCGCGATCCAACGATGGCATACATACTGGTCCTGGCACGTGATCGCTGACTGACTGGCTTCCTTGTGCACGATCCAGACAGACCCCTCAAAACGCACATGCTAGAGACACAATAGAGAGCGAATTATTTAGGGCAATAAAGCCACTGTCCTAGAAGGGCGAACACGCGCGTGAGAGGGCCCACGGCCGGGCATGCCAGTTCAACATTAAGTCCGCATGAAGATAGCGTTCGCTGAGCCAGGCCCACCAGTACAATTGCTGTCATACACATGAGACGATCTCGTCGTCCTCCTGTGCATTGGTCCCGCTCCCCAGGGTGCGGTTCATGTCGAGCTCCGATGCTCATGTTTTGAATGCGTTTGAAATGGGAAAAAATAAATTTGGGAAAATCATCCACAAAACTTCCGCACGCTCTAGACCAACGTGCGAGAATGCGTGACCCACCACCGTATGACGTCAATTCGCGCTAGCCCGCGTGAGGTAATGTAGCCTGATTTTCGTTTCGTACGAGTGACGTGGCTTCGAGATGCGTGACGAGAAGGAGGAGCGGTCGGCGAAATATAGTGATCAATTTCATGTGTGATATTCTACGGAGAATTCGGCGAGTTCGGCTCTATTCTCAGACTCCCCGAGAAACTCTTCTCTCAAGTTAGAGGGCTGCGGAGTAGCTCATGAAGCTTGTGTCGACAATTTTTTTTAATAATGTATTTGAGCGATAATAAAGGGGAGGATAGTTTGTGTCGGAAACTCGACTCCCCACATGCATTCGAAGCTCAGAATAGGTGCCGAGCGCTTGGCCAATCATGTTCGTTTGCAATGATTTGAATAAAGGGAGGAGCACAGTGTGGGATTGTATTGTGGTGGGACGGCGTGCAGCATGCGTTGTTCACCATGGGAATCATCACGATCGAGAGTGAGGCACACGCGGTGCATGCGTGGACAGGCTGCGGACGCATAGCAGGACTCAGAAAAGATCTAGAGATAAGAGATATCTTTTTGTAATAACGGGAGAGGGTGGATGATGGGTTAGAAGGGACGTGCGAAAGGGAAATATTGGAGGATGGGGCGTGATCGTCGATTTCCTCGGGTGTTGCGCGGGTTATTTGTCCTTGTCATTCATATCCCCACCCCACTTTGCCACCTTAGTATCATCCGAGAAGTGAAAGCGAACAATAATACCCTGTTTGAGCTGGCACAAGCACGCGCAGCAAGCCTCTTCCGTCCCTTCTCCTCCTTCCTCTCCTCCTCTTCCTCCCGCCGAAAGCCTCTGTCTTCCGCTTTCACGACTGTCGCTTGGTCCCTCATGTTCACCTCCACCGTCCTGTCCATTCTCGTCGTCGGCGTCTCCTTCCTGGGAGAAGCCCAAGCAGGAGCTTTCGATGGTGTCCGTGGGTTCTCCAACCAGATCGTTGCTCGTGCCCATCACCAGCAGCGCAAGGTTGCTCTCAAGCCCCATCAGAAGCGCGGCTCCCCGTCCAAGACATGCCAGCTGAAGCAGCCCACCACCACCACCGGCTCAGGTGTCAGCGGCCCAACTGCTAGTGGAGTTATCAAGGTCACTTCGTCAGAGTGCCCTAATACTGGCGCTACTGGTAGGTATTTTCTGACCTATTAATAACCCTGTATGCGTGTGGGGTGTTGACTGTCATGATCCTCTAGTCCAACTCACCACCAGCAGCGGACCAAACGGCAGCGAGGACTGGCTCAATGTATGTTCCGCTCTATGGTTTGCTCCGTGCTTCTCACTGACGCCGCTCTCCTAGTGCGGCATCACCTCGAGCGGTGGCTGGAACCCACCCCCCATCCACATCTCCGATCTTATCTACACCGACCTCAACACAGCTCTCCAGTCCAGCTCGTCACCCTTCCAGGCATGCAAGCCCTACCTCAGCTACTTCAACTCCGCCGCGTCCACGTATAACAGTGCGTGTAGCTCACTTCGCTCGCCCCACACTTTCTTCGGCTCTTGTTCCGAAGTTTCCGCTAACGAGCACTTTCTGTCGCATGCTTGATTTGCCCCTCTTCAATAGTCCCGTCCGTCATTCTCGCTTCGATTGCGATGGAGGAGTCGTCGTGCAACCCCAATGCTGTTGGTGGTGCTGGCGAGCAGGGCATGATGCAGATCACCTGCGACAAGTGTCCCAATGGGCAATGCGGCGCCGCTTGGTATGTTCTCACCTTAGCCACATTATTGTGCTTCATGATCTCATTTCTTTATTTCGACAATTCTTTAAATCACGGATCCTTCCCTCAGCCGTGATATTGTGAGTTCATCCCAGTTACGAAATGCAGAAAGGGAGTGATTGCTGACTGGCCTGTCGATTGTGGTCCTCAGTCGTACAACGTGAACAAGGGCGCCGAGTACTTTGTTTCTGTCCTCAACAGCGCGGGAGGCAACGTCCCAATGGCATTGGGCGAATACAACGGGTGGTACCAAGGCCTCAGTATGTCTTTCTTTCATCCTAATTCATTCTAGCTGTCTATATTTTCTGACATCACCATTCCGCTTGGTGCTTGAATAGCCGTTGCTGCCGCTGAGGCTGCTGCCAACAGAGGCGAGCCGTGCCAGCAGAACAACCTCGACTACATCCACCAGCAACTCAACGGGTGGCTGCAGAACGTCGACCCTCGCGCGCGCGGTATGGGCACGTACAACAACATGAAGAGCTGCTCCGGGTAGATGCATAACCGTCGCCTGCAGACATAGACCTGTCCCACACACCGCTTGCTTGCGTGCTCGCATACATATCACTTCTTCTCCTGTGTTTCCTGTTACTTTTGATGTATAACTTGCATCTCACATTACGCTCCACTTCACGCCCCTCCATCGACTCGACGACTTCATCTCACATCACGTCATCTCATCATCCCTCACGCATACACACGCCCCGCCTGACCCGCCTCCTCAACCCCCCATTCCGTTTTCTCCCCTCTAAAACACTTCAATCTGCTTTTGTGGTAGATTTGAGGCCCTTCGATAAATGGGGATGCTTTCTTTGTATTTTTACTACTGCATACTGTCTGTCTCTCTTGCTGTATATCAATGGTCTTGAGGGATTGACTCCTTCGAGCTTTTGTTCCTTGCCTGCCTGATAGTGAAATCGTTCTCAGATGGATACAGAGACTACTACAAGAGCTCTCAATTGAGGGTGGAAAATGAATGCGTTATGTAAACCGATGCATGTGTGATGGCGTCCAGAGCTGACACCAATCTTTCGTGTCGGCCTCTCTCTCAATCGCTTCTGTGCTCTCGATGGACGAGTTAAACGCCCGCGATCATGGGCGAGCAACCGTATTGCGCATGTCCGAACTACCCGAGGACGTGATTGTCCATATCCTTTGTTTCGCGACTGAGCCTCGCGATCTAGTTACTGTTGGTCAGGTGCGGTTTTCTCAATTCCCCGTGCTTATTTGATCTCATTGCTTCATCGTATATCTCGATGCCATGACGTTGTTGTTCCTAAAAAGACTTGCCGTCGGCTTTATGACATATCTCTTGTCGAGCTTCCATGGATTCAGTTATGGCATCGTCTCGCTGAGGGCGGTAACCTGCCTCCGCTCGATCCAGAATCTTATACTAGGCACCTGGAGCACTTAGGGGAGGGGCCTCAGGCTGCTGCTACTGCTACTGGCAAAACGGTCACCCTTCAACCGCCCCCGCCATCAGAATCTGAAGCGACTAATCCGTCTGACTCTGTGAGGAGCCGGATGCTGAAAATCGTGCAAGTTCAGCATCGCCTGCACGCTCATAAGGATGCGATTCATGCGCGCGAGATCGATCACCCTGTTGTTGTGAATTGCCCAACGAATAAATTCATTGATATGGCGATGACTGCTGGAGGCGAAGTGCTCGTCGTATGGACGGTACCTGGGCTACTTGTCATTGATTTCCGGCACACAACGACACTTGCCCTGCACTTTGCGCATCCCACGATTAACCCGCCATCGGAAACCAGAATCGCAGTGGCCTTGTACGAGTATGAAGGATCCAAGGGGGTATTGATAGCGGGCAAATTCATGTGAGTAATAATAACTTAGGGTATCTATAGAGACACAGGCACGATATCTCACCTTGGCTCGCTAGTGACGACTCGAAAATATCCGTGCTATTTCAAGAGATTCCTCAGAGCGAGACGTCCAAGGATCCACCCAGCTATAGGGGTCTTCTCGACATACCTGTTCCATCGTCAGGAGTCATATCAATGATGCGGATTGCTGCTGGTTACCTATACTTTGTTGTCCAGAGAGAGCGTGTCTCTGAAGTGAATGCGGTCAGCCTGCGTCGTAATCAAATCAGTCATGTGCAACACATCGTACGTATTCCTTTGTCATCTTTCCCCTTTCCCGCCCAGCTTTAAACCATTTCTTGATGAAACATTCACAGGTGCCCAGAAAAACTATTCACTTCCTTCAAATCTCTAACAACAAGCTGTTCCTGAGGGCAGACGTGGGCCCGGTCCAGGAATACCCGCTGGTGGGGAAACGAGAGCCTTCCCTCTCAGACCCAGGTCTTATATTGAGTATATCATCTCAGCCGCAATACATTTACTGTGAAGCTGCACAAGGAAGCTTGATTTCCTATCCATCCAACGACCCTTTTCGCTATTCTAGGTTCTGGCTCGTCAACACTGGAGGGGGGTCTACAGCGGGGATCACGACGTACCTGGTGACCGCGCCATTGGGCGCACAACCTGTCTCTCCCGCTCGAACGCCTTATACGCCCCCAATATTTTTCTTGCATCCCATCCAATTTCCTACAGTATACCCAGAAATATCAACCAACGATCCTTCTTCCATTTCGTGCACCCTCGCGCGGTTCAGAGTTGAATCATTCCGAGCTGGACATTCGACTCTACTCAGTCAGCTCCATCTGACAGGGACGGGTGAAGAGGTGTTCATGTTGAGTCATGCGCCCCAGGCAGGATTGTATGGAGGGCGTGCCCAGCCGCCCAAGCCTTGGGAAACGCAGTACAAAGCTGTACGACTGGAGGATCCTGATGGTAATACCAAAGCGCCGACGCACGCCCATCTGTCCGTAGAACGAGAACATATCCGCGGCTTGTTGTGGAATGAGTGGAAAGGGCAGATCGTCCTTGCGAGCACCAACTTGGCATCAGGGATGCTAACGGTTCATATCTACCAGATGTAATACAATCCATAGTTCCCCCACCTTGCTGAGTCGAAGAGGGACTAGCTGCGAATCGTCATCAAACTAAACGCTTCAGACGGATGCTATCATGGCCTATGATTGTCGGCTTTGTTTGAAATACTGTCGTGAATCAAGCTGCTGGCGCGGTTCGGCGAGCAGAGTGGAGGTGCATCAAATTGACCTGTCACAATTCTTGTCTTCGTACCTCATAGAACAAATCAGATAAAGCGTAGTAGATTATGTAATTAGTTAATGTCCAACTTGACGCACATTTTTAGCTTATCTGGCCCCGCCCTCAGTGAATGAGCCGGATAACCATGTCATGGACTAACACCCGCGCCGCACCTATCTAAACTACCTGAAGACGTGATCGTCCGCACCTCACGACTGGCTGTTGTTAGTCAGGTGAGTTATGTCGATCGATTGAAATACGTCCCCAACGGTTACAAACAATGAAATCACCCCTTCAAGAGCAAACAGAGACCCCAGGCTCACGATTCATGCCCAAGAACCAGAAACACATCATATGTGTAAATAGATTTCTGCATCAGAAATAAGACTGTCATGAATGGGTACATAGGTTAGACATTTGCGCGTATGCAACGGGATGGGGGCTGCTCGTTTTTCTTTCATGCAATATTCTACGCTCCATCAGTTAATGAACGAAACGATGGCGGCCCTAGTGCTGGTGTTTTTGGTAGAGCAACGGACACCACATTGGGGCTTGAAGTCTGTTCGTCGGGAGGCGACGCTCCACACAACTCACGGGCCAATCAGCGATGAATAAACCATATGGTGGAAGCTAAGAATATTTTCCGAAGAATGCTCTTTGTATCCTCAAAGTTCAAAACCCCAGTACTTATCAAACTCTCCTACACTTATTCGGTCGGTGATTCCCACAAGTTTGCACAGCCCTGCGGGTTGGGCGCTCGTACACCTACCACCTGAGAAACGAGTATTGACACAAAAATTTTGCCTGCTCTCTCATCCCTGTAGCGATAGTGTTAAGTAAAAAAAATGCGATCTAGCAAAGAATCTGTCTTCAAGGGTGCGCAAACATACTCGAATCCACTTGCCCTGACCCACACCGATCTCTCGACAAACCACCTAGATCCCTTTGACGAAAGGAATGAAATCCGATTGCGCCTGTCCGATCTACCTGAAGATGTGATAGTTCATGTCTTTTGCTTGGTGGCTGGGCCACGCGATCTAGTCGCTGCTGGTCAGATGCGGTCCCCTGATTTCCTCTCATCTGGGCTCATTGACCTCATGGCTTCGTCGTAACGATGTTTTTCTGAACAGACTTGCCGCAGGCTCTATCATATATCTCTTGTGGAGCTCCCATGGGTTCAATTGTGGCATCGTCTCGCTGAGGGTGGTAACCTGCCCCCATTACATCCAGAGTCCTATACTCGACCTCTGGAGTACATTGGAAAGCTTCCTCAAGCTGGAAAAACAGTGACTCTCCGAATCCCAACACCGGATTGTGAACCAAATCCTCATGAACTCAATTTTACCTCGCCGAGAATCCGCATGCAGAGAATCTTGGAGGTTCAACATCGTCTGCATGCTCGCGGGGACACGATCCGTGCGGTTGAGATCGATCTTCCTGTCATTGTTAAAGGCCCGACGAATGAATTCATTGATATGACAATCACCGCTGGAGGCGAAGTGCTTGTCTTGTGGGTGTCGGCTCTCGGACTTTGTATCGTTGATCTCCGATACAAAACAACGTTTACTCTACATTTCTCGCCTTCGGCAACCAAGCCCCCAGCTGAGTCCAGTATCGCAGCGGCTATGTATGAACACGAGGAAGCCATAGGGATTTTGATTGCAGGAAGATTCATGTGAGTATATTTTGGGTGTCAGATGAGGCATATTCTCATGTATTTCCTTGCTTCACTAGCGATGACTCAAATATATCCGTACTTTTTCAGGAGATTCCTCGGCCCGGGGCTCGTAAAGATGCCCCAGACTACAAGGTCCTACTCAACATACCTATCTCACCGTCAGGAATCATATCGATGATGCGAATTGCTGCTGGCTACCTATACTTTGTTGACACCAGAAGGGATTCTACAGCTAGTAGCTCTTATGAAGTCAATGCGGTCAGCCTTCGATCTAATCAGATTGCCCCTTTGAAATGCAAAGTATGTAGTCCGTTGCCATCTCCTTTCACTCACTCTTCCATACTAATTTTTGTTAGAGTGATACAGTTATTGAACATATCCAGATTTTCAATAATGAGCTGATCCTATGCTTACATTCGGGCAGATTTGAACGATACCCGCTCACAGAGAAACTAGAGCATATCCCTTCAGATACCCTTTCCCTACCGGTTATGGACCCATGGTGGCATCACTTTCTCTGTCAAGCTGCCCAGGGTGTCTTGATATTTCGTGAATTGGGAAAGGAGTGGCCCCATTTCAGAGGCTGGAAAGTTGGACCTGGCTATATTTCCACAAAGTCTATCACAACAATGTTGTGTAGCAGGCCTTTGGACATGCGGCGAATCCCTGACGCCACTTTGTTATTCCAGCCGCAAAAATATACGTTTAATCTCACTCAATGTCCTACAATGCTCATGACTCCAGCACCAAACGATCATTCATCCCAGTCGCACATACCCCCACAATTTCGCAACGGTGCGACACACTTCAGACACGAATCCTACCAAACTGGTCATTCAACTCTCCTCAGTCGCCTCCGCATGAGTGCAGGGGATGCGGAGGTATTTTTGCTGAGTCACGCCCCCCAAGCAGGGCTGAATGGCGGGCGTGGCCCGCAGCATGAGCCATGGGAGACACAGTACAAGGCTATCCACTTGGAGACCCGAGATGGTGTCATCAAGGTTCTCTCACGCGCATATCCGACGCAGGAGCGAGAATACATCCGCGGCTTTTTGTGGAGCGAGTGGACCGGACAAATAGTCCTTGCCAGCGCTGATGGAGCATCAGGGATGCTCACAGTTGGTGTCTATCAAATTTGATATTATCAACAAGAGGTTGACCCTGGGTGAGATTCAACAACATGCAGTAGATTCCTTTGATAGCTTGGATAATCATGTGATTCAGCTAAATTAAGTGTGACATAGCAGGCGCAGCGGATTAGACAGAGCCCGTGGATTATGTAAACAAATCAGTAGTGTCTGGGAGCAGCTGACACAAAATCTTTTGTACTAGCTTCTCTCTTGTTTACTTCCCCCACATCAATGAACGACCCGTATGCTCATGGTCATGGGCTAGCAGCTGCACTGCGCCTGTCTGAATTGCCTGAAGATGTGATAATCCACATCCTTTGCTGTGTCGATGAACCTCGCGATCTAGCTGTTGTTGGTCAGGCGAGTTCTTTTGGTTCCCTTTCCGTTTGTGCCAACTTGTTTCATCGCTTCATTGATGTCATATTGTCGAAATAGACCTGTCGCCGGCTTTATAACGTATCTCTTACGGAACTTCCGTGGATTCGGTTATGGCATCATCTCGCTGAGTGTGGTGACCTCCCTCCGTTGCATCCAGATTCCTATACTAGACCTCTGGAGCACAGCGACGTCGGGGAGCCTTCAATGACTTGTAAAACGGTCACTGTCCAACCTCCACTATCCGATTCTGAGACCAGCCCTCACGGTCCTAATTCCAACTCAGCGAGATGCCGCATGCGGAAAATTATGGAGGTTCTGAATCGCATACATTCTCATGGGGATGCGATCCTTGCACGCGAGATCGATCTCCCTATCGCCGCCACTTGCCCATCGTCTGAGTTTATGAGCATGGCGATCACCACTGGAGGAGAAGTATTAGCCATATGGATGATGTCTCATGGGCTTTGGGTCATTGATCTTCAATATAAAACCACACTCAGCCTCCATTTTTCGCACTCGATTTGGAGGAGACCAATTGGGACAAAGATAGCGGTGGCCATGTACGAATATGAAGGAGCTATGGGCGCCTTGATCGCGGGTACATTCATGTAAGCAGCTATTTAACGATAAGTGGCAGGGACCATGTTCATATCTTTTCCTTATTTCGCCTTGCTAGTGATGACTCAAGAGTATCAGTCCTGTTTCAAGAGCTCCCTCAACGGAAGACGTCGGAAGGCGCCCCAAACTATCGGGCCCTGCTCGACATACCGTTATCACCGTTAGGATTCATATCGAAAATGTGGATTGCCTCTGGCTACCTATACTTTGTCATGAGCACAGATCCTTTTAATGGCCCACACTCTCAGGAGGTGAATGCGATCAGCCTTTGGTCTATTCAAACCGGGCCTGCGAGATGCGCGGTGTGTAAATTATATTTATTTCACCTTCCATTATCTCTTAGTGTTGGTTGTCATTAGAGCGATGACGTCATTCAATCCGCTCAGATTCTTAGTAGCGAATGGATTTTGACCTTCACTTCCGGCCTAATTGAGAGACACCCGCGGGCAGAGGAATTAGCGCGGTTCCCTTCACAGCCTCTTCCTCCCTCTGACATGAAAGGATTTTGGCGCCAGGCTTGCTGTGAAAATTCACAGGGAATATTGTTTTCTCCCCAGCCAAAGATTCCTTTCCCGCATTTCAGGTGCTGGAGATTTGGGCCTCATTCTATTTCTACAAAATCTATCACAGCAAAGCTGGTCACCGGACCCTTGGACCCACAGCTGGTCTCTGTTCCCCATTCGGTCTCACCGAACTCAGAATTCAAACTTAATCCCACCCAATTCCCGGTAATGCAACAAAGTCCAGCAATGAGTGGCCCCTCTTTCCAATCACCAATAATCCCTGAATTAAGTGATGGTACGGTGCGTTTTAAACACAGAGGCTATCGAACTGGACATTCAACCCTGCTCAGTCGAGTCCGCATGAGAGTGACAGATCAAGAGGTATTAGTTCTGAGTCATGCGCCCCGATCAGGGGGGAATCGCGGGCGTGGCCCTCAGCCCGAACCTTGGGAGACACAGTACAAAGTTGTCCACTTGGAAGATCATTACGGTGCCCTCAAGGCGCCAACTCGTGCAAATTTGGGTCGACTAGACTTCAACAGTGGCTTTTTGTGGAGCGAGTGGACTGGGCAGATAGTCATTGCCAGCGAAAGCGTGGCGGGGATGGTCACAATCGGTGTCTATCAAATGTAATATCACCCATGCCCCTCAGCCCTTCATGGATTTATTCGGATAGGGGTTACTTGTGAATACCCATGACATTGGACGCTCCAGGTTAATGCTTTTGTAGTTGTTTATTTTGTGCAGAAAACACCTGGTCTCACAGACATCAAGCTCTCCGGACGACTCCGCTTCCGAGGCAACGCGCGTCAATAGATTATGTAAAAATCGAGTCAACTTCTCTTCTACCGTAGTGCCCAAAAGGGATGGAACACGTCCAAGAACCTGTCTCAAAACGTGCGCGGACATCCTCCTATTCGAATCTTCCGGTTACGGCGCCGTTCCCCATGAGTCCCCTACGAGTCCATGGTCCTGGACAAGGAAGTGCGCCGTGCTTGTTGATCCTACCTGAAGATGTGCTTGCCTACATCTGCTACTACATAATAACTGAGCCTCGAGATGCTGTTGCTGTTAGTCAGGTATGTTTTTCCGGCTCCTCCAGCGCGTGCTTATCGACTTAATCGCCGCATCGATATATCGCTATAATGGCGGCGGCGGTGATGATGGTGTTGCTATTGCCAAAACAGACCTGCCGCCGGTTACATGAGATATCACGTTTGGAGCTCCCATGGATTGAGCTGTGGCGTCGTCTTGCCCTGGCAGATAGCCTTCCTCCGTTACGCCCAGAGTCCTATACTCGCCCTCTCGAGCACACCGAGCCTCTTCAGGCTAGCAAGACAGTCACTCTCCAGGTTCCCTATTCGTACCCTGCGTCGATTCCTCTTGACTCTCTCGTCAACTCGCCTAGATACCGCATCCAGAGGATTCTGGATGTTCAGCATCGCCTGCATGCTTCAGAGAATACGATCTGCGCGCGAGAGATCAATCTCCCTGTCATTAGCTGCCCGGAACATGAATTCATCGACATGGCAATGACCGCTGAAGGCGAAGTGCTCGTTGTATGGGAAAAGTCTGGGCTACGAGTCGTCGATCTCCGATATGTAATGACACTCACTCTCCAATTTGCGCATCCAACAACTAGTCGACGACGTCAAGGCAGCGTTGCAGCGGCTATGTGCGAGTACAAGGGCTCCGTGGGGGTTTTGATTGCGGGCGAATTCGTGTGAGTTAACCTCGGTCTAAGCTACTTGCCCCTTTTTTTTTCTTACCTCTTTCGTTGTTTTTCTAGCGACGGCTCGAAGATATCTGTCCTGTTTCAAGAGCTTCCGCAGCAAAAGCATGAGACAACGAAGGGTGCCTCAGATTATGTGATTCTTCTGGATATACCGGTTCCGTTGTCAGGAAGCACATCGGTCAGGATTGCTGCTGGCTACCTTTACTTTGTCATCGAGAGAGAGAATCCTAGGTCTCGTGAAGTGAACGTGGTTAGCTTTCAGTCGGCCCACACTGTCATTACGAAACGCACAGTATGTTGTTCCCGTTCATCTACCCCTCTTTTGGCTCACTATGTGGCCCCAGGAGCAAGAAAGTGTTCAACTCGTTCAAGTCTGCGACGACAAGCTGCTCTTATATTTATTTTCCGGCAATATTAAGGAGTACCCGCTTATAGGGGAAGTGGGAGATCCCCCATCAAGCACGCTTTCCCTCCACTCAAACGTTGAACGGCGATGGTTCTACGCTTACTGTGAGGCTGCAAAGGAAAGCTTGACTCCGCAAAGATCCGGCCCCCCGTTATCCCATTCTAGATACTGGAGGCTCTCGCCCAGTACCGGGTTTACCAACTCCATCACCGCAAACTTGGCCATGAAACCCTTGGAGCCACATTACCGCTTCCGCACTGCCCGATCACGTTCAGCGCTATTAGAATTTAGACCCAATCCACAGCATTTTCCTGAAGCAACACCCAAAATATCACCAGGCAACCCCTCCACCCTATCACAAATACCGTCATCATCTCCCAACGGTAGCCAGGTGCTCAAACACATATGGTCCCAAGCCGGACATTCAACCCTACTATCTCATCTTTGCTTGAGTGATGAGCGTGATGGATTTATGCTGAGTCACGCCCCTCAGGCAGGAATCAAGGGAGGCCGTGTCTTCCAACCCGAACCCTGGGAGACTCAGTACAAGACTATACTTTTAGAGACTCGAGATGGTACTTCCAGGGCACCCACACACTCTATTATGGCGCGGCCTTTGGAATACGTCCGTCGTTTTCTATGGAACGAGTGGGCGGGGCGATTTGTCCTTGCTAGCGTCAACACAAAATCAAAAATGCTGACGGTTGGTATATATCAAATGTAGGGGTCAGAACACATGCAGTTACAGAGGATTATCCTGAATGAATAGCTTCTCTTGGACTCCTCGTCCATGTCACACTCAGATATATGTGTGCGCGCACATTCATAGTTCGTTGCAGGTTCGACACAGCGAGGAGAACGTATTCATCAGTATCGATGGAGTGAACTAACGGGCCAGATTGTCATTGTCTGCGTCAACGACGTATCCGCGATGCTGACAGTGAAGATATATCAGATGTGATACGTGTATATACTCACACATGCAGGATGTCTCCTCATTGAATGATCCAGACGTGTGAAGGATCGCTGTTGTACTGAGGTTGTTCATTGAGCAGCGATAGGACCACGTGACAGCTATCCCAGAATAAGTCCGTCTCTTTCTATGGAATGAGTGAACAGGACGGTTTTTCCTTGCTAGTGTCACCACGGAATCAAAAATGCTGGCAGTTGGTGTCTATCGGATGTGCTATCAAGGATATCTCTCCCGTGTACTAATCGAGTTGGAGAGGGACTACGTGCGGACCTTCCCGACGCGAAACACTTGAGATTAACGGTGATACGGGTTGTTCAAATTAACTCAACGTGGATTTTTGATGGAGCAAGCTGCTATGTAGCCAGGCAAGGAAAACAGAGAGCATATATTAGAGGTCGCGTGGGATCCATTCCATTAGGATTCTGTGACTTTATTGCTCCTATACGGTCTTGTTTGGGTGTGCATCTCGACCAGAACCTTCCTGACACTCTGATACTCAAATGAGTCCACGAGTTGATTATGTAAAGAAGCGTTCGGGATGTCTTGTCCGTTTATAAAATCGTGCACAAAAACTGACCAAACACCTCTCTCTGTCACGTTATCCCTGCCAGTGATAGCCTCAAGAAACAATGGAACGATTCAGAACTTTTCTCTCGAAGCGAATATCCTCTTCCTCCCACGATGCCGAATTGCAGCTCTCGAAGATTAGTCCACATGCCCATGGACGACTACGCCTGTCCGAACTGCCTGAAGACGTGATTTTCTGCATCATGTGTTATTTAACTAGTAATCCTCGCGATCTGATTGCCTTGGGTCGGGTGCGTAGTATCATATTCACGTTATATTTGATCTCGTTGCCTTACCCTTGGTACCTTGTTTGTGTTTAATCAGACTTGTCGTCGGCTGCACCGGGTGTCATTTGGGGACCTCCCATGGCTTATGCTGTGGCACCGCTTCGCTGAGAGATGTTTTCTTCCTCCATTGCGCCCAGAGTTCTATACGCAACGTTTAGAGGATGCCCGGGGGCTACCTCCGGCTGGAAAAACAATCATGCTCCAGTCACCTCAATCAGAAACTACTCTGAATCCTCAAGGGCCCAGTATCGATTCAGCAAGAAGTCGCATGCAGAGAATTTTTGGGGCTCAGCATCGCTTGCATGCTCGCGGGCACAGTATCCGTGCGCTCGAAATCAACTCCCCAATCGTCAACCTCCCGGCACATGAATATATCGCAGTCGCGATCACTACTGAAGGCGAAGTCCTTGTGGTATGGACGGTATCTGGATTACTCGTCGTGGATCTTCATCATGAAACGAGGCTCCAATTACGATTCAGGCACGAGACCGTACATCGGCCAGAAAGCCCGAAGCTGGTGACGTCCATGTGCGAATATAATGGGTCTGTAGGAATTTTGATTGCAGGGAATCTCATGTAGGTCTCAATGTCGAGAGTTTTTGGGGGCGGGTTTTATTTACCACTCCTCTTGATTGGCAGCAACGATTCTACAGTATCTCTACTCTTCCAAGAGCTCCCTCGGGATGAGACATCCAAAGATGTTCCGAGCTATTTGAGCCTTCTTGATATAGCCCTTCCAGCATCGATAGCTCCCAAGTTGATCTGGATTGCTGCTGGTCACCTGTATTGTATCGCCGTGAGCACAGATAACGACGAATACGATTACAGCGTCGTGAATATTATCAGCCTCCAGTCCGACCGTATTATCACCATCACACGCTTGGTGGGTGATCCTTATATATTAATGTAACTTAGCGCTCTCTGACAGTTCTTTTTCAGGATCACGCTGCCGTTGATTTTGTTGAAATTGTCAACAAGAGGCTTTTTCTAATACTCGAGTCAGGCAGTATTCTGGAGCGTGATTTGGACGATTCGGTTGGGAATTCTGAACATACGCACACTAATATCACCATCTGGACTAGCAGGAGGAAGTGGGGCTATGTCTACTGCGAGAATGTACAGAGAAGTCCGAGTCGCGGTGAACACGGCGATCCTTTGCCCGAGTTCAGACGTTGGAAACTCTCCTGCATACGGACGTTTACAACGTTCATCACGACAGACCTCACTTGCAATCCTTTGGGGGAGGATGGGACACCCAAATTCAATGGGCCGCCAAAAAAATTCGCGATTAATCCCTCGCACTTTCCTCCAATACGCCCCACAAAATCATCATACCATTCTTCCACCCTATGGCCTCTATACTCGGCGTTTCGTAAAGCTAACGAGGAGTTCGTGCATAAATGCTCCAGGCCTGGACATTCAACCCTACTCAGTCAGCTTCGCTTGTTGGATGGGCGGTAGACGTCCTCATGCTCAGTCATGCCCCCCAAGCGGGCTTGAATTGTGGGTGCGGCCCACAATCAAGACCTTGGAAGACACAGCACAAGGTTGTGCACCTGGAAAATCGGGACCGCCTGACTGGTGTGAAGCTGCGTCAAAGAGCGCAACAAGAAGCTATCTGCGATTTTTTGTGGAGTGAGTGGACGGGGAGGATCGTTGTTGTTAGTTTCGACGAAGAGTCGAACGGATTGTCAGTTCGGATTTATCAAATGTGATTTTCTCCCCATCCGCGTATATGCTTCCCTTGATAGTGGGAATGCGGGAGTATCTTCACACCACTGAACTATGATAGATACATGAACGGCAGAACTGAGCCATGGTGAGTCATTGTGACGGGGTCACGGCTATCCATTCCCATGACAGTCCCCTCGCCCTTGCCTTTTCCTCAAGGGTATCAGCTTCAGCTCGTTGGACTATAAACCATTCCTGCAATATATCCTCCATACGACACCCTCTGATGCCACGAGTGCTGTGACCAAATGAGTCATCCGCTAATGTCGTAATACCATCCCGGGTGCATCGCAAAACTTAGCTAAGCCTCGTTCCGCCTCATTCGAGAACCATCCGTCGGCTTCTCCGAGGCACAGTCAGCGAGACAAAATGAGATATGTGATGGTGATAGGCCGACGCGTCAGCTCTGCAGCGCAGCCTCCATATATAGGATAAAGCTCACTATATCATCGTCACTGCTCTTCGTGCTGCTCCCACCATCACCGCCACCCCACCTGACCATGTTTCCTTATCACCGGCCACACTTCTCTCCACGCCATCCTCGCTCCCAACCGCGACGAGCACCAGCGCCTTTCGTACTCGAAGACCTCATTGAACCTGAGTTCGCTCCGATGTATCCCTTCGGTCGACCCCCAACTCGTTCCCACCCACAAGCTCAACGCGCTCCAAGGGTAAGTGTGGTTCCCCCGCACAGACGATCTGCCATGCTTATCGCACCCACCCATTGTCCAGCAGGCTCCCCCCGCCCCTAGAACTGCTCCTGCTCCCCACTTTGCTGAGGAGTTCCATCGTAGGCAAAGCCCACCTCAGGCCCATAGCGACCGACGCCCAGCCCCACCGCACCGCCAGGTTCGCTTCGCCAACGACACCCCAGTAGAGACCTCGTCAAACTACAGGCCTCCAAGGAGAACAGAGGCAGACCAACTTGACGAGATCTTCAGCCTACTAGGCCAAGTCTTCTCTGATGAAGATGTCTCCCCTGCACCTCCCACTCGAGAGTCCCAGCCAGAACCATCCTATAGGCGGCCTGCCCCAGCACGCCGAGAAACTTCTGATGTGGAATATATGATGGAGCAATTCGGCTTGGGTGACCTCCTTCAGCCTCGTCGTTCGATCCCCACACCCCAACGTCGTCCTGTCTCACGTCCAGGGCCTTCGCGACAATCTGTCAGCCGCGATGACGACGTTCTTGGCTTTGGAGAATTCCTTGGCGAGCTCTTTGGTGTACAGCCCGAGGCGCCATCTAGGAGGGCAGCTCCTCCCACTGCTACTACTACCGTGCGACCTTCTGCGCCTTCTTCTGCACCACGCGCTCGTCCCGCAGTACCAGCACAGCCTGCTAATGCGGGCCCCGAAGACTTATTGATGCAAATGCTAGGTGCTTTCAGCGAAGCCATCGAGGAGGAGCTATTACCAGCGCTAGTGCCAGCGCCAGAGCAGCATCGAGTCCAGAGCCGCCATCCAGCATTCACCCAACCATCCTTTGCTCCTGCTACTGCCGCAGCCTCACAAGCGAGACCTGCCCAGCCTACCACCGCGAAGCCTGTTCCTGCTTCCTCTTCTTCTCCATTCCCTACTCCAGGACGGACATCCTCGCATATTTCACCAAACCCTCATAATGCTCGTGCTGGGGCCCACAATGTGCGACCTGGTGCAGCTGATGAGGTAGCTGATATCAAGGAAGCTATTCGACGGAGCTTGGATCCTCGGGGGAATGTGCAGGGTGTTAGCACCAGTATTGGTACTGGTGCTACGGCCAATGTCCAGGTGCAACCTGCACCTGTGGTCACTCCTGTTCAGAATTTGGCCGCTGCGTCCAAGGAGCGACCGATGCCTGTCCAGGCAACTAAGACTACGAGCAGCTCGACCCGTACTCCATCGGGTAGTGCGAATGCTTCGCCTCGTTCGTCTGCTTCGATGCCTATTCCCTCCTCTGTTTCGTCATCACCTAGACCTGTATCTCATCCTGCTCCTAAGATCACCAGGGTACCTGTGAATGGCCCAGTCACTTCTACCCCTCCCGTCTCTCCTAAACCACAGCCAGTTCCAGTGCGAATCCCTATTAGCACTCCCAGCTCTAGCTCCAAATCCTCTCCCACCATCGCTGTTCCTTCATCCCCTGCTCTCTCCACAATCAGCACGACCTCCCGCTCATCCCTCGCGTCTCTCTCCGCCATTTCCTCCATCGAAGACCGCTTCACTTCACTTACAAGCGCATTCACCTTCCCTGAACACCTCGAGTTCGCTCCTTCCGCCTCGAGCTCTGCGTCGGCGCTTCTCTACACGGCCACGAACGCTCCTGTTCGTGTGCACGAGCAGGCGTTGACGCGTTTGCTGACAGACCTCGATGCTGTTGAGAGCGGTGGTGATAGCGAGGTGCGGAAGACGAGGAAGGAACTGGTGAGGAGGGTTGAGAGTGCGCTGGAGGGACTCGAGGCTGCGAAAGAGACTGCTTGGGTTGCTTTCAAGGAGGAAGAAGCAGCAAAGGATGCGAATGAGCAGCAAGCTGTTGTTGAAGACTCTGCTTCTACTCAGGAGGCACTGAGCGAAGCAGCTGTGGATGAAGCGACCCCTTCATCGGACACTGCAGTCGAGGAGATTCTGCCAGCCGATACTATGGTAGCAGATAACGAGAACTCTGCTCCAGCCATTACGGATGATGCGCCTACCGTTGCCGTTCCATCAACAGAGACGATGGAAACCGTCGTCATACCTGAAGATACTGTGCCTGAGTCAATCGGCACGGTATCCGAGGTTCTCGATTCCAGCCCTCTCGAACCATCAACTCTCGCTTCCGAGGATCTTGCTGCTGCCACACCAGTTGTTGCTGACACGGAAGCCTCAGCTGCAATTCCCAGTCCTGTTAGGAGGGGGTCTGATGCCACTATTAACGTTTCAATAGAGGAACCTAGTGCGGCGGCTGAAGACCTAGAGCCTGAACCACAGTTGCCTGCTGTGACGGAGGAAGATTCCAATACCGTGGTTCAGGAAACGGATGCGGGTCTCAATGCGCCTCAACCCCTGGAAGAAGCGACCGAGCCTGTCTCTGAGGTTCTTGTCGTTGGATTGCCGCTTGCTTCTATTTCATCATTGGCGCCCTCGTATCCACCACGCTCATCGTCCCCACTCATGCGTCCGACCATCCCCGTTGATGATGCTGATGATGCACCCACGTCCCCTCTTCCACTTCCCACTTCATTCGGCTCTTTCCCGCCGGTCCCACCCGAAGCCGAGGACACCTCCGATTCTTCTTCTTTACCAGCAGAGGTGCATGCGGACGAGGGTCAATCGGATATCGATACCGATTTTGACTCGCTGGGATCTTCACCAGTGGCCATCCCTTCCGATCTCGATTCGGATTTTGATGACGACCGAGTTTCTGTACAGCAGGATCGCGTCATGGAAGATCTTCAGGCTAACACTGTAGATGAAGATGGTGCGGATAGCGATGCAGATGAGGTTCCGCCTAGTATGGAAGAAAGCCAGCTATCGGAGGAGAAGACCGGATTCGTTCTGTTGTGATTTCCGGTTATCACTGGCTCCTTTTTCTCGTTAATATTTGTATACTATGTTCCTATTAGTATTTTACATTTAGTATTCATCAATTTCTATGCCATCTAACCAAAACGAGCTGAGACTCTCATTTTGTGTCGGAACCTGTCGTCGTAAAAATGGATACCGGCGCGGGGGGCGCCCCGCCCGTTATCAAATAAATTGTAAGACCCGGATGTCACGCGTGACGCCTTCGCGGACGACCATCTTGGTACCTCCTCGGGCTCGCTGACGCTACGTCCTCATCCAATCCCTCCAATGACCTCCGTTTCTATATCTAACAGCGAGAAACTTGCAAAGTCCAACGCCCCATTCCCTGAAACCTTTGCACTCATATGTCAGTATAACGCGTCATTGACATTGGGGATCACGAGTGGCCTGGATGTGGTGCCTCGCCGAAGCAGCCTTCACCGAATTTTTACAGAAGAGGTGGATATATGGCATGAGATCATGCTCTACGCTTGGGTGTTTGATACACTGAGACTACGCCAGGTGAGTTGATATCGCCTCGTGTGCCAATGATGTGCGGCGAAGCTGACCGAGCTTCCGACTCTCCACACTTTTTTGTGATAACACAAATATGACCCGCAAACGCCACTTTTCAATAGACATGCCGCCTCTTCAGAGACATTTCCTACCAGCGCGTCCTCTGGTGCAAATTCCTTCGTCAGTCATGTCGTTTGCATGGCGTTCCTCCTGTCACCTATACCCTCTCGGACATGTCAAGCGCCGAGGTCGAAGCGGCTGTAACTAGGCCGTACCAGTTCGAGGACCGTTTATCTTTTGACTGGGGCGAGCGCGCGTACACTACCAACACCATTGGCCTCAGCACTGCTCAGCTCAACGACAATGGCGATACCAACCCGCCAAAATGGGACGCTTCGCTGGACGACGTGGTGGAGACGACGACGCTCGTGCGCGGTGGCCGGTTCCTCATTGGTGTCCACAATGAGACCTGGCTTGCGTGCTGGGATTTGTGGGGCACGAGCCCGACGTCTGTATCAGGCAAATCGCACGAGAAGCGCCTTGTTTCTGAGCCCTTGGGCATCTATCCATGCAAGGGAAAAGTCACCAGAATTGTCACTCAGCAGAGTGCGAACGATGATAACGAGCTCATTATTGGAGTGTTTTATCAACCTGCTAGCGGGTATGTTGTGACTCCTTATACTGCCATGTCTGCGCGGAACCTGATGTCATCGTGTTTCTACTATCAGTGAAAATGGTGCAGACAACGTACTGATTCTATCGCTCGACCTTCACCCGTGGCATGGACTCAATTTCCGACCGCTAGCAAGTACAATGCTGACCATCACAAACCGAGCGTGCTGGACACTTGATGGTGATCTATTGCTCGTCGCGGGCGTCGTTGGCATTGTCGCTATTTGGAACTGGCGGGAGGGAACCTGGGCCGTAGCCAAGTTGTCGTTGCTCGAGAACGATGGCTCAGACAGCACAAACGAAGAGCTGGTAAGTTGGCACTTATCTCAGGCTCCTCCCTCAATTGTGATTCACGATTAATGTATTCCTTCTTCATTCTGTCTAGCGCGCGGTTCGCTATCCTAGAGTAACAATGGTTGGGCCCGATCTGTTTGCAGTCAATTTTGCTACAGACAATGGGCTCGCCTGCCACTTCCTCAAACTCCCAACATTATTCCCTTCATTTGAAGAGGCTGCTGAAAAAGTGCAACGCACACAAGTGGCACGGGTCCACCTATCACACACCTACCTCGTTGGAGTATTCTTACCTTCCTGGCTTCCGGTATCAAAAGGGAAGGTGAACACTCGAGTACAAATGCTCATTTGGAATGACCTGCGGATGGAGTGTCAAGGAAGATACATTTCCTTGGTCTATGACGAGCCCGCACCGCCCGAGCTTCCTCGACATCTCATGAGACGTCGCCTCGCGCGCGCGGCCTCCAGTGACAGCGGGGCAACGGACTCAGATGACGATATGCTGATTGACGTATGCGACGACGAGTCCACCAGCAGTGCTATCGACGCTCTCCCTCTCTTCTCTGCTTGGACCGACAGTGCAGTGTCCACTGCAGAACCAGACGCAGAGCCACCAAGTCAGCTCGTCGCTTCAAGCGCACCCGCAGATATCACGCTGCATCAAAGCCCCTTCGTAATGCTCCCACGCCCAGGCCTTTTCGATGAGACTGTGTCAGGTCGGCTTGCATGCATTGGATGTGAGGCGAACGTTGCGCGTTCACAGATCATCGATGGACCTGGATCTTTATGCGGGTCTGGTGCTAGTTCCTCGAGTTCGTCAAGCACGGCAATTGGGGTGCTCCCCCGCGTAGTGCTCGGCAAGTGCGTAGGCGTCAAGGAGTTCAGCTACATGGATTGCTGGAGCGGAGTGATGGGTGTAGCGGACTTGAATGTAGGGGCAGGGGAGGGCATGGTCCTCAAGACGTTCGTATTCTGATTGGCGCATGACGGCAACTTCAGACGAGAAAAGTTCGGGGCTGGGGCGGGTTCACAGGTTCCCGCTAAGGCGTGTTACTCATTTCGACTCCTAATTCACTAAGCCTTTTACTACTGACATGTTAGATGTGTATACCCACTGTTATAATCGTTTACAAACACCGCCTTGCTCTTCACTCAGTTTTGTTAATCTCAACGAATAATCGATACATTTTCTTCCCTCGAATGTAACTCGGGATAGAACTGCGACGACACTTCGGCCCGGTAATTCTTAACTAGCCCTCTTACCCCGAGATCTGGCAAGGTCTAGCGAGAACTATGGCTCCTCGACGAATACAGTTTCGTCGTGCTGTGAGATCCGTCACGTGATGATTTCACAGCATGAAGCACAGCACCACGATCAGGCCAAAAGTTCCTGCCTACATCCGAATCCTGATCATTTGCTGTGATATGCGAATGTCCAAGATCGCGACTTTTCTACGCTAATATCTATCGAATCAACCATGTTTTGCGAACTCCCAACGGACATTCTCATCGCAATATTCTGCTGTGACTTTGACGCTCAGGACATTGCTTCGTTAGGCCAAGTAAGAATAGCTCCTGTCTTTTATTCAGTGATTAGTCTCCGCCTGGCTTTAGCTGGGAACTATTGCCTCGTGATCGCGCTAATATGCTAAGACTACCCTCCTCTGTCCTCAGACTTGTCGACGACTGTACGAGATCTCTTTGTCCAACCCACCATGGATTGCCCTTTGCGATACCCTTTCCAATAAGGACTTTCAATCATTCCCTCACTTTCGTCCCCCCGTCTTCCCTGATATCGGGTTTACGCCCGTGGTGGCTGGGACATGCGAGATGATGACCCCTCCTGGTGATTCTGCGATCTCACTCAAGAGAAATGCCCGGTCCTTCTACCGACGGGTGATGCGGGTTAAACGTGCTCTTAGCCCACCGGAGTATGAGGATATGGAAACTAGGCTTCCCTCCGTTCACCTGTCCATCACAGCCCTAAGCCAGTGTCCTCATCAGGATTTCATCGCCATGGCCATGAGCTGGGAAGGAGACATCCTCGTGATTGCCCTCACATATGAGATACGTGTGGTTGATCTAGAGACTGGGTTCATCAGAAAGGCCTCGTTCTCCACCAGCTGGGACAGAGGTCCACTTCCTCCAAAACGTCTAATAACCGTGACGGCTGCGAACTTTCGTGGCCGGCGAGGAGCGCTCATCTACTCAAATATTTTGTTAGTTATTATCCCCTCGCCACATAATTTGATTTCAAGCTGACGATATCGTCCACAGGGGGCCAAATGGCCCTCCAAATTTGCACTTTATATATCTAGACTCAGTTGACCCGGAGGATTGGCTCTCTCTGGGCTCCATCATCAAGCCCAAGGAAGGCTTACGGCTTGCTTACTCGCAGTTCCTGAATAATTTCCTTATTGTCGGCTTCAACAACCCTGGTGAAGGCTCAGGCTCGCGATCAGTTCTCGACGTGTATGACTTCAACAAACGCGGCTGGTACTATCTTCCCGCCCACAACATGGTAGGCGCTTCCTCCCTTGTACATGATACGCCAGATGCTAAAAGTTTGTGAATAGGAACTTCGCCCAGACTACAATATTAGAATCCAGGAAGGTCGCATCTTCATATCTACGGACACCAGTCGGATCCTTATCTATAAGCTCCAATTCCTCAACACTGTCGGATCAGCGAACCGAGACGTCCTTGAACGAGATTGCGTGGTTTACTTTGGCTGGGGTCGCTTATGGAGCGCTCCAATGACGTTTGGGACATCTTATGACCACAACGAAAAGGTTACTATGTGGAAAATGGATAGGGACTCCATTCCCAGAGAAGTCAAGACTGCTACTCAGCGATATCAATACACGACCGACTGTACCGATCATCCCACCCAATTCGGAGAGGACAAAATAGACCATTCATTCCATATACACAATGAATCCCCGAGGGATCCCGAGGCTACTAGTCTTGCAGCCCGTGTTAATGCGGCTATACAGCGCCAAAAGCCCCAGCATGCTTCACCAGCTCGTTCTCCTAGTCCAATCATCATCTCAACTAGGAGCTGTGCAGGCCTTGAGCACGTTCTGACCCTTGTCAAAACTACAAAACCCTCCACAAACTACCTCATGCTCTCCACCTGCGCGCCTACATACAATATCAACCGCACCCTCAAGGTCTTCCGAGACGGCAAAGCGTCTGAACATGGCCTGATCAGACCCGGTCAATCTGATGCGGCGGTGTCTGATATTCTTTGGAGTGACATGGGCGGTCGAATCGCGGTTAAAACTGGTGAGGGAGGTGGTGGTTTCTTTAACATCGATGTATATAGCTTTTGACCACCTTGCATGCATCACAATTGTGGTCTTCGGCCAGGACTGCCCAGTTCGACAAAAAATGCTGCCTCTGCTAAACTCAACCACGGGATGAGATGGATTTGCTATCAGATTCATCGAGCGCAGGCGGAATATGCGTTTCTGGGGTTTATATGACCCTGTGATTACAACTGCCTCCCGTTTTTCTTCACACACAGTGTGCACGCCACATCCCGCCCTCTGGTGACCAAAGGGAAACTGTTTGCGCTTCCCTTGTCACCTGAAGGATGGGCGCTTAACCCGGCCCATCAATAGGGTCCTCTTGGCGACCATTATCCCTCTTTCCTATCTGAAACTGATGCGCCCTGGGAGGCAATGACTACATCAACCGTTAGGTACGAGTGAACCTTTTTGGCGCCCTTGTGAGTGCTTTGGCGATGTTGACCCATCGCAGTGCCCGTTGAATTTCATCACTCCTGATCATATCAAGTGAGAAAATCATTTTCACCGCCCACAAATGAAGGGAGCGAGGGAGCGGCTTGATCAACAGCTGTACAAATTTGAAACATTCTATCGTCGATCCCCTGGCCCTATTTCAACTTTCGGTCTGGACGCAAGAACATTTTACGTCATCCACCGTCGTCGGGGGCGAATTCCATAAACCCCAATGTTCAGACTATGCGTGGAGAGCACTCGAATGCTCAGTAAAAATAGCGACATCGCGCTCGAAAACGCTGCTCTTGGAGGGGTATATCTTGAGGAGCCGTATCGGGTTGGCAAACACGTGTGCAGCACGTTTTTTGAAATGCTGCCCTAGGAGGCTGTGATGTTGCCTAGGTGTTAAAGGCTGTGGAGATTGTGGTGGTAACTTATATTCCATCGCATCCCCCGCACATTCCTCCATCATTCTTCATTCCTCCTTGCCCAAGGCCATGCTGGGAATCAATGCCTTCATCTCAAACTTACTATTCTCAAGTTGGTCGCAATTTGCTCCTCTGAAGGTTGGAAGCGCGAAGGCCGTATCATCGCGACCTGCAGCTTCGACGACCAGAAATTCAAGGACACTATGCGACCTCCCTGAGGACGTCTTGATTATGGTTCTATGTCAGGACCTAAATATCTCTGATCTGGTCACAGTATCTAAGGTGGGTGGATACTCACATTTGATTGCAAGTGATAGTCATACTGACGGCTAAACTATGTTGGGCCCCCATGTTTTCGCTTCTCTCGCTAGACGTGCCGCCGTCTTTACGGATTGACCCTCACCGGACTGCCGTGGATTTCCCTATGGCATCGTCTCGCAGAGCAAGGGCGGCTTCCGCAGCTTTATCCAGGGAATTGTAGCCTCCCAGGAGGCTTTGATAATGACTCGACAGTCGGTGAGACAACGGTCGAATCTCCGCTTTCGGTTCCCAACAGTGTGGAGCGCCCATATCCCTGCTCCGTACGGTCTCGAATGCGATGGATATTTGGGGTCCAACATCGCATCTGCTCGAGCAAATCAGCCATTGCAGCACGACAAGGTTCTATGATCATCGAGGGTTGTCCCCTTAATGAGTATGTTGCTATGTCCATGACGTCCGCCGGTGAGGTCCTCGTCGTGTGGATGTGGTCCAGGCTACTCGTGTTCGACCTACGATCCCAGAGAAGTCTCACTCTCAACTTTACTCGCGATTCGAGTGAGGTGCCACAATCCCCGATACTGGCAACGACTCTATGCAGTTATCACGGGCGTGAGGGCGTCCTGGTCGTTGGCACATTTACGTGAGTCGTTTGCCACAACCCTCGAATATAATTGAATGACCTCTGTATCGCATAGCCAAAACTCGAAACTCTCGGTTCTATTCCAGGAGCTGCCCCAATCCGCTTCTGCGCCCTCTGATGAAATGCCAAACTACCTCGTGGTGTCCTCGTTCGCCATACCAGCAGAACATCGCCTCACCTGCTTAGAGTTTTCTCAGCAGTACCTTATCGCCGCATATAGTGTCTTGAAACCCGACGGCTCGATCATGTACTATGCACAAGCGTTCGACCTACAAAGTGAACGGTCTATCTGCGTCACACACAACGTAAGTGGATGGTCCAATAACAAAGAGCAGCGCTCTAACTATTTTGTCCTTAGGCCCCCATTCAGCGCGCTTGCATCTCAGGGAAAAAACTCATCGTGTGCTTCGATACAGGCAGCGTGGGCGAACATGAACTTGAGGCGGTAAACCCTACCCAGCTCGTTTCCCGCTCTTATCGTTCGCAACTTTCCGACGATTTGTCAAAGCGTTATATGTTCTGCTGCCCACTCCCCAAACCATCCGATCAAGATAACGGGGTGTTCCCAGATGTGAAGTGCTGGATTGCTCCATGCTACTATCTATGGACCAAATCCATGACCCTTAGCCTATACCCGATCGCATTCGATCATGCGAATATCTCCGACCCCAATGAGGAGATGCAGTCACCTCCCGAAACCAATAACACTGTCTCATCTCAGGCGATGCCTGAATTCCAGATCCCCTCGTCACAGCCCCACGAAGAACGCCAAACCACCTCTTGGCTCCCTTCCAATATCTGTCGCTTGACGTCCTACCTCCTGAATTCGATTCAGCCGAAGAAACTGGACTGTTTCCGTCCCATGCAGTCCATTGCTGGGCAATCGAATATGCTGACTCATTTACGAGTGAAGAACCCTGACCGAGACCTCCTCGTTTTAAGTCACGCTTCCCCAGCTGGCCGCAGAGGTTCCGATCCCGGGAGCTGCCAGTCGTGGGCAACAAGCTACAAGCCCGTCCAGCTACTGACCCGTGAGGGCCAAGTCAAAGCTCTAGGACGCTCCGCCAAGGACTCGCTCCTTGAGTTTACCTGGAACGAATACACTGGGCGTATTGTTACTGCCACCAAAAACTCCACGACATCCACGATAACGATTGCTACGTACGAGATATGAGTGTTGGTCACTATTTATCAAATATTCTAACGCACCCCATATATTATGCATTCTCACACCTTAGTATAATTAGTTACGTCTTCATGTAGGCTATGCTCAAATTAGCAGCAATGTGACAACACCAAGGATACCCAATAAATCCAGTTCCAAAAAGGGGAGGCGAAGGATGGTTACCTTCTAGCTGAAACATCGAAACTAGCAGTATTGTTATTGGAGCTCATAGTTGAGGCACCTCGGAAAGAGCGTCCTCAGCTGCTCCCAAGAAGCTATGTCATTAGCGAATGCTCTTGTCACATTGGATTCCAAGGACTTCCTTTATCACTTGACAAAGTGCATCAAGATTTTTATCCTGCGGCTTCTCCAACCTGACCAATTGAAGGTTGGGGCACGGAAGTTGAGGTAACGCCTGATGATTCCCGAGTCTTTGAATCACCGTTAGACGCTGGGGTGAGCAGCACTGCTTGAAGAACCACTGCCGCTTCTCTAGCGTGCTCTAACCGGAAAAACTGTAATTTGGGAAAGTGGAAGCGCTGACGCTGGGGACAACGCAAGTATGTGATATGTGGACGCTCTAAATGGAGCCTAATGACTGACGGAAAAGAGACCAGCTCATCGGTGGAGCGGGGTTCCATGCATGTCCAACGAAGATCTGACACTGCTGGTGTATCCAGAGCCTCGTCAACACTCTGGCCAGATTGGAAATAGAAACAAGGCTAGGCAGGGAGATGCGAGTGGACCGCGCGGTTCTACCAAGGTCCTCATTTGGAGGATTTTCAAGGAAGTGAGTTACGGCAAGGATTCCACGAATGGAAGGACCCAGACCTCTGGAGTATAGTATGGTGATATTATCAGCTTACTCACAGTATTTTGAGGGAATGGGGTAACCGGAATGCCGAAGATCGTGAGGTCCTTCACACGAAGATATGAGGCTGGATCCTCAAACAATGTGACTGAGGAGGCGTTGGGAACTTTGCCAAAGAGGAAAATTGTGTGCAGTATCGCCATAGAAGGTAGAGGGAAGATGTTGTAGACCATAGGTTCGACAAGGTAATCGAACCGGAAGACAAAGCAGCGCCCCAGGTGGGGTAAAGCTAGCTCAAAGAGCTGCATGAATCCGGGATGGTATTCAGACGCAAGATCATGTGGGCCTACGAGATGTACAATTATAGAAGTGTTCGCAGAGCGTTCGAGGAAGATTTTGATGATTTGGCTTTCGGTCTCGGCCGATCTCGTTGGATTAATAATCACCAAAGTCCAAAGCTTGCCGGTGGAAATAGCTACATTTCGCCAACGCGAACACACCGAGGTAATGGGAAGGAGGAGATCTAGCAGTTGAGACAGGTCGAGGAAGCGCTCTACTAAGAAAGGGTCTTTGAAGTTATGTACCATGTGCTGAAATACTTCGCCCAGCAATTCATCTGGCAGGTGATGGATGTGACTACTAGAGGGTGTTTCGTATTCCCTGATAAGAAGTTAAGCGTGTTATTAGAGCGGCATGCCGATCACTGAATCCACATAGATTTTAGCAATAGCCCTCTCATCAAGGAAGGGAGTCACAAGTCCACCATGAACATCAGAACATGTCACTCATGAGGCTGTGCCCCTCTGAGTCGTCTCTCCACATTCGCTGACGTTTGGTATCCACCTCTTCATATCGTATAATGAAGAAAATTAAGAAATTCGCTTTGAGGCGAATGTCGGCTCATTCTTCACGTCTCCAATCTGCAGCGCTGCAGAGCGTTAAAGGGAATGTGTCTTCATCTTCTACGTTCACTTCGGCTCAGAGCAGCTCTGTTCGACTCTCGGGGTTGCCTGAAGACATTATTGTTCTCATCATGTGCCAGGACCTTGGGCTGGACGACCTGGTTGCACTTAGCAAGGTGAGGAGACTTTGTTCGATCATAAGTGAGATGGCTAGTCCACCCTTGGGATCTCTCACCTGTCGGCTCTTCAGTAGACTTGTCGTCAACTCCACGCAATGTCCTTCGCTGAAATCCCTTGGATTGCCCTGTGGCATCGTCTCGCAGAAAGAGGTGATGTTCCTCAACTCCCGGCGGAATATCGTCGCCCCCGCCGCTTCGGCGGTGAGCCCTCCATAAGGAAGACCACGCAAGAACCTCGTATCACACTCCCCATCGACTTCACAAACCGTGCCCACAATTCCTTTCGATTCCGCCTACAGCGTATACACAGCCTTCGAGACCGCATTCATAGCAGCGAGGAAATCATTCGTGCACGAAAGATCTCCGCTCCTATCCAAGACCGTAACTTCAAGGATTTTGTTGCAATGTCCCTAACACTGGGAGGCGAAGTTCTCGTTGTTTGGATGCTGTCCGAGCTGCTGATATTTGACTTGCGATACGGGACCAGTCTCAAATTGCACATTACTCGTGTGGGGAGCGAGCGTCCGAAAAATATCAAGTTTGCAACAGCAATGCACGAGTATCGTGGAACCTTAGGTTTGCTAATAGTTGGTACCTTCGCGTGAGTTCTACCCATCCTACCCTTAGGCCCCTTAATGTGATAACACCATGCCTGGACAGCCAAGATACAAGGCTGTTATTCCTGTTTCAAGCTCTCCCTGGACCCGGATTTTCCCCAGCTTCTGATGTACAGGACTACTCCGTCCTTTCCACCTTCTCCATCCCATCGACAGATCGCATTACGCTTGTAGAATTCTCTCAAACATACGTTATTATTGGTGCGATGCTTTATGAACTTAACGGCATCACACGCCATTATCTTCAAATATTGGATCTTCAGGGGATGAAGTCGATGCACGTCTCACAAACAGTATGTCACCTCTTTGCGTTTTGAACACGGCCAATCATATATTGATGCTTGCGAAAGACCCTGGTCCAACGCGCATATATCTCGGGCATGAAACTAGTCATGTGCTTCAACACAGGGAATGTAGGAGAGCATGAGCTCGATGTTCAAGAATCGCAGCGTTTTGTTTCTCGCTCGTATCGCCTGCATGTTGATGCGGATAGATGTTCACGGCACATATTTTGCGACCCGATCTCCCGAGCATCTGATATTGATGGCCCATACCGCAATCAACCCGACCTAAGGTGTTGGACAATTTTTCCACGCTACGTGACGGAGACCAAGTCTTTGACAATGAGCCTCCATACGATCAAGTTCAACTCGAACTCAGGTCGTATCAGCACTACGATTCCGTCATCCGAACCCAATCCAACTGCAGAGTTCAAGCTTCGCCCCTCGCACTTCGAATCTCGGACGCGCCCTTCCCACCCTTCACTTTCACGCATAACATCATCAATCAGCAGCCGCAATAAGGCAGGGAACATCATTCCGCGACGTTGGGCTCCTGGGAGGTTCACTCTCATGACTCAGTTTCATGTACAAGACTTTGAGCTAGATATGCTTTTGCTCAGCTACGCATCCCCTTCGAAAGGCACGGCAGGCGACGAGGCAAAGGACTCATGGATTACCAAAAATACGCTGGTCCGCGTGATCGAGCCGAATGGAACGCCGATAGTGTTTTCCCCCTCCGGTGTGGGTTTTGTTGCTGACTTGCTGTGGAATGAATACACTGGACAGATTATCACTGCGAATAAAGTCTCTAGTCCATCCTCAACCGAAAGTCTGAAGGTCTGTGTATTCGAGATATGATACTTTTATTCCCTTACGCGGGTGTATTCTTGACGTGTCACAAAGACGATCTTCTTGTGTATACCACTCTAAATACATTCCAGAACCCAGAGCCACTTCCCCGCACTTAGGTGCTGGTAGAACACGCTCTACCAAGTCATATCTGCTCTACATCCACATTATCAAGTTTGGTGCTATTAACCTAGCCATTCCAGTATCGCACTCCTCCAAGCAAGTGAAGTGACTGCCTAATTGCCAGCCTATGTTGGGGATTGTTGGGGTGAGCAACTATATTTAGAGGCAACTCTGTGTTAGTGAGGCTGTGCTCTGCCATCCCTGTCTGCCATCTTCGATCCACCACCGCGTCAGCTTATGAAGAACATAAAACAATTCGCCTCAAGACGAATCTCCTCTTATTCTTCAAGTATCGCTAGGGCAGCAGCCGATGTGAAATCCTCCACTCCATCCTCCTCCGCTTCAAACAAGTCTAGTGGGCCTCCCAAGCTTCCTGAAGACGTTTGGATCATAATCCTCTGCCAGGATCTCGGGCTAAAGGACCTAGTATCAGTTAGCGAGGTGAGGAGGCTTGTTCGTTTTGGCCCACCTGCGACGACTCTCATTTAACGCTTGAACAGACTTGTCGTCACCTCCATGCCGTGACGTTCGCTGAAATTCCTTGGATTGCCCTGTGGAAGCGTCTTGCCCATCAGGGTGACCTCCCTCCACTTCATCTAGAGTATCGCCGGCCGCGACCTTCTGGTGGGGAGCCCCCAATGAAAAACACAACTCAAGGGCCTCAAATTACATCCTCTTTTGGGACCTCTACTCGGAACCCCAGCTCAGCTCGATCTCGTCTCCAGCGAATATATAATGTCAAGCATCGCATCTATGCAAACGACGAAACCATCTGTGCACGCGGAATCTCAACTCCTGTTCCGAAGTGCAACTTCAATGATTATATTGCGATGGCCCTGACGTCTGGGGGCGAAGCTCTTGTTATCTGGATGCTGTCTGAGTTGCTCGTCATCGACATGTGCCACGGCCATCAGCTCATATTGCGCATCTCTCGAGAGGGGGACGAACGTCCAACCAACACCAAGCTTGCAGTAATGATGTGTGAATATCGTGGAAGTCTTGGGGTATTAATTATCGGGACCTTCATGTAAGCTCAGCCCATAATGCACTTATAGTGTCTGGCGTGGTGACCTGCAAACTCGATAGCCAAGATACCAGGCTACTGTTTCTCTTTCAAGCCTTGCCAGGAGCTAGATCCCCCCAGACTCCTGATGTACAACGCTATATTGTTCTTGCCAGATTTGCCATACCGCTAGCTGACCGTATCACCCTTGTGGAAATATCTCGGCACTATGTCATTGTTGGTTCCACTTTCCAGGATCCTGGTGGTATCACGCGATACTATGTCCAAGCTCTTGATCTTCAAGGCGAAACGGACTTGCATGCCTCGCATATTGTACGTCCCTTATCACCATAGTGGCATCTATATGTATGGTGACCATAGATTGTAGCATCAGATTCAGCGCGTGTACTTATCAGGCAATAGGCTTGTTATCTGCTTCAACAACGGAGACGTGGGAGAACATAGAGTGGAACTCCTCGGTTCAGAGCGCTTCGTCACTCGTTCTTACAATTCGCATCACATTAGCAACCGTACAACCCACATATTCTGCGATCCACTCTATCATGTAGCCACTCAAGATGGTAGAATCCCGATTTCACGGGACCTCAAGTGCTGGACTATCTCTCCTCACATTGTCCATGAAACCACACCCTTGAGATTCGATCTCTGGATTGTCAAGTTCAACTTGACCGCCGATCGCCCCATCAGTGTTGCGTCACCTAGCTCTGATCCACGGTCAGATTTCAGGCTTCGACCGCCACACTTCCCCCCAGCTTTGCGCTCTACTACCTCTTCCCTCTCTCGTTTAGCACCACTCCGTCTCCACAGAGATTACCCTATGGTTCCCCAACGCTGGGCTACAGGGAAATCCACTCTCCTCACTCAACTTCATATCCAAGACCCTTTTTCGGACATGCTCCTGCTCACTTATGCTTCACCCCCAAAAGGCTCCGTCGCCAAAAACGCGAGGGGTGCTTGGTCGACGAAGTATAAGCCAATCCGTACATACGCTTCTGACGGCACTCCCACGTCATTCACGTCCTCGAGTTTGGGTTTTGTTGTCGATCTTTTGTGGAATGAATACACTGGGCAGATTGTTACTGCTACGAGAGCCGCTGGCGCATCGTCGAACGCAGACCTACAAATCCGCATATTTGAAATCTGACGCAAGCTTCTATCTCCAACTCGTAATATGCCTCTGTGTAGCATCAATAGTGACACCGAGCAAGAAGACCCCGACCAGAGTTGTGTGGCGATTACAGAAGCGAGCCCGGAGAAGGTTTGTAGGATAAGTCCCCTTTGTTGAACATATCGAGCGTGAACGTTGGGATCTATGGTATTTTGAGTTGGGAAGGGAATGACATCGCTTAGCCCCATAGGCGTTCAGCTCAACTATGAACCCGCAACAGAACTATTTAAGCACAAAGGCCCAAATTATAATTGCAGGGCTTATGAATTGGAACGAGCTTTACAGTGCTTTTTATGCATGCGCCAAGCACTAGTCATGGGTGCGTCCCAAGCAGTGTAAGTAATCCCGAGGGTGATGGAGGGATAAGTAAAGGTGCACGTACGGTCTTTGACACTCAATGGAGCAGTAATATTGATTCATGCACCTCCCGCACTGAAGCGAAGCAGATACTATTGAGCGACAACCTACAAGACCGCACACAAACTCGGGAGGCCGTATTAAGTGCTCAGTGTTCCCAAGTGCCTTGGTTTGGTCCTCGAACTGACCCCAGAACAGCTTGAGATCTTCGGTGGCCCATGGTAAGCTCATTGTACGGGCTCTAATCGTGTGGATCTGGCTAAAGAACGTAAAAAAAGCTGCCTGAGTCAACTTTGAGGCCTGTCCGACCAGGAGCTGAATGAGTCTTTGGGCCGGCCCTAACGTCAACCCACATTTATTGCAATCAGTGTTTGTTAATTGTTTGAATGGATTAGATGTACCGACCGTTGATGTCGACAGGGTCCGGCCCCAAGCAAAATTGCACCTCTTGCACAAATAGAATGCCAGAGTCAATTGCAATCTCTACCGAAGTGAGATCCCCAGTACTCAGAGCTCCGGCAACGAGAAAATACCAGGCCGTAAAGAACCTGACGAAAATTTCGGAAATATCCATAGAACTGGGGTTGGATATAGTTCCACGGAGCACAGGGAGGAGTTCGTGAGCTTGAGCGATGCAGCGGCTCAAAAAATCGGTGTCATTAAGAACATGGAGAAGTTGTATGGTTCGGTCATAGGTGACCATGACACACAAGAAGGAAAACTCCGTTGGAATGTCGGCATCAAATGTCTCCGAGTCCTCGATTACCTGAAAGCTTTGCCGTACAACTTCGGCGTGCGACGCATTGGCGAGGGTAGAGATTGGGGGGCCGCTCTTAGGCAGAGAGGTGAATGTGGGCTGTCTCCTGCGTATAGTAATGTTGATCATGCGGTTGAGACAGGTACTCAGTTCCCTCGTGGTGAATTTGAGGTAGTTAGCGGAAGGGAGATTAGGGTCTGGGCACATCGAGGCCGCTACTCGGAGACGGAAGAGGAGACATGCAGCAGTTTTATAAAGCTTATACCTGTGGTTGGTTCAGTAGGAGGTCGGGTTACAGGGAAAGTGCACATACTGTTGGTCTTCACTCAAGGCGGCTTTTTCCACCTCATCCAGCGAAAAAATTAGAAAATTTACAACTCCCGCTTGAAAAAGAGCTACAGGATGGCCGTAATCTCCCGTAAGTCTTGAGAACAGTGTTTTGCTCGTGAGAAGGTGTTCCATCAACTGAACTGCTTTGTGCTGACAATAGATCTGGTAAGGTGAGAGGATGGTGGAAGGCAACCCCAACTCTTTCGATTTTGCGACCGATGCAAGATGACACATCTCGGAGAATAATAATAGTAGGGTACTAGATATCGGGAGCTAGACAGGCTCAGTCTTAGTACTTGGGTACTCGGGAATACTCACTCACATCATCTGATGGGTTGAAATTAGACTGGGATTGTTTGCAGGCAAATGGTGATACTTCCAGAAACAAATCGAAAACCTGACCGAAGGAGGCAGCAATCAATACTTGAAACTCCTTGAGTTTATCTTTCTTGGACTGGAATTGCTCCCATTGATCATCGAAGAAGTAGCCAATGCTGGAACATATTTGAGTCGCGCTTGGCCCAAAAGGAGTACCGAAACCATATAGTCTGGTCAAGGGAGTCAAGACTTCGAGTGTTCTGTCGCGAGCTTCTTGTTCAGATGATATCATCCTTTAGGATAACAGCGTGACATGAACAACAAGGAATAACAATTGATCATTCAATTCTCCAGGGGCAGTAGCCTCGTCCCCAGGCCTTTGTTTGCATTTGTTGCTGACACAAAAAAGCTACACATAAGGCCTGGTACACTTCGTATATAAACGGGGGTCGTGACATTTTGGTCACACGTTACATAGCTGCCCCCAGCCGAAACCGCTAATACTAACGCAAGGAGTCATATGATTCTACTATAATTTCACACTTAGGGCGCTACTTGGCCAAATCTCGCTGCATCGATTCAGAGAGGATCAGTAAATGGCCTCTCAATCCAGACGATGGTCTCCTGTCGTGTCCTCAGCATGGGGTCAATTCCCGCAAGAAGTGACACCTTTCGAGCTCACCAGCAGATCGCTATTGGCCATGGCAGTATGCTAGCGGCATCTTGGAACCTCGCTGCCTTCAGAAGGCACACATTGGCTATTGTGTCACGCGTGACTGAAACGTCACGACCCCCGGTTAGGTACGAACTGGACCAGGCCCTCTGTGTGTGTTTCGTTGTGTCAGCAATATCTGTAAACACAAACAAAGAGGGCCTGGGAACGAGGCTACAGGGGCAGTGGTTCGGACCAGAAGCTGCCTGACTGAGTATGTAGTTTTCTCGGGCGTGAATGTTCTAGATTTACAACATGAGGTGATGTTTAACCCAAAGAAATAAAGCATATACATGTAAAGGAAAAGCAGTCACAAAGCGGAGCTGCCTTCGGATGATCAGGCATCACTGTCTGAGGCATTGCTATCACTCTCGTCCCTACCCCAGGCAGCGAATGCCCTTCGCTGCGCAGGAGCGTTCACTGGCAGACTATCGACGCTGCCATGCCTCCTATGGTTCCTTCCATGCGCGTTTGTGCTCGGGGGGTGCGAGTGGCCTGTCGTCGGTGGATGAAGGAAATGGGAGTGGATCCACGGTTGACCCGAGGAGGGTGCAGCAGAGTGCGGAGGCACAGGATAGTGATGGTTGTAAGCGTCATCGTGCCTCCTTGGCCCACTGCTCCGCGTCCTATCTCTCTTTGGAGACCCGCGTTGTTGACCGCCGACTGTAGTGCTGCCACTATCGTTGCGGTCTGGATCCTCTGCGGCTCTCGGCGTCCGTGCGCTCAGCATGCTATCGCCCTCGACGTCTCGATCACGCGGAATCTTGGATCGATTCGACGACATGAGGCTCTCAGGAGCACG
>WIDE01000219.1:0-27545 GCA_015039315.1 Clavulina sp. PMI_390 | reverse complement strand
CCAATACTTATTTTCCACACCCTATATGCTACCTATGGACCCCTCCTCCGACTACGAACGCACTCCAGCGTTCAAATGATCATCATCAAGGCTTCCGTCGATAGCTCCCAACTCGGCGCTCTGTTCGGTCTCCAACAAACCATCTCGTCATTAGCACGGGCTCTCGCCCCTGCTTCTAGCTCGGCGCTGCTCGCCTTCTCGGTTGAGTATAATATCCTAGGTGGCCATTTCGTCTGGGTGGTATTGGCTAGCTTGGGTATGTTGGCTATCCCAATCTGCCTGCGCGTGAAGGATGTACCCGCTCCAAACAGGTTGATGGTGGTGGAGGATGAGGAATGAACGAGGTTGCAGGAGCTCAAGATGAAGGATATCGGCCCCGAAAAGTTTGTTATGCTTCCCCTTTACTTCGATTATCCTTCTGCTTGAGGTCCCCCCTCTAAAGATGCGACATCCGTTTTTGTCTTATGAATCTCCAAGCAGTGGGTCCAAGGATTTTTCTTTCGCCTACTTTATCAACCTCCCGTACCATAACTAGTGTACTCAACAATAGCGATGCTATTCATACACTGCGCTATGAGGATCGGCTACCTAAATATTGAGCGGTTTCTTGGTGGTTTAGTTGAGTTCTGTTCTCGTTGGACGCCAACTCTGCGCAAATTTCTTGCGACATAACACCACAACTTTATGTCCCCTGGCATGGAGGATGGCAATCCGGTCCATAAGATACTACGCAAACCGGTTAAGGCTTCAGAGTATGTTGATGATTCCCATGCTGCCTCAACGACCGACTCGGAGCCCGTTGCATGGTAGGGTGCCACTCAGAGCCGATCGAAATGAAGCGCCCTAAGCTATTCACACCACAGAAGAGCAAAGGTACTGTGTGGCTTCGGGCCGGAACCCTTGCTCATATCTAGTTCAGTTTACAGTTACCGAGAGCCGGCCAGAAACGGAGACGCGACCCTGACGATACGATTTCAGGCTCGTTTGTCCTCTGTTCTGGCGCAAATAGAGGTGTGTGGCGACACTGAATTAGCTATCTGTTTGATGCTTCATGGATTCTTTTAGTGGGCTACTTGACTCTACGTGAAATTCAGGTTACCACTGCTACGCTGCTGGGACCGCCGTCTCGGCCGCGCCGACCTCAATTGTGCTGGACGCTTTCATCTTCCGTTTTATATGAGCTCTCTATACGGCAATACCCTGAAACTCCTTACATTACTTGCTACTGCTATGGACGTGGCTGCACTTTATGAAGCCAGCAAAGCAGGGTGTCCCGCAATAGTGGACAGGCTTTTATGATTCTATGAGGTGAGAATGAAATGCCCCCTGTCTCTGCCTTGAGGCTCTTTATGCGTCTTCCATATTTATTCAAGCCCTTACTATCACTAAATGTGCTCGTATAGGCGAATGATAATCAGACCGCACCGAGTATGCCGAAGTAAGGCATAGCATCAGACCAACCGTAGCATCCAAAGGACGCAGAACCCCTAGGTAGCTAACAGGACCGGAAGCAGAGGAAAGCGCCCCCTCGTCAGCAATTCAATGTTACGCCTCGTTGATGCCACGCGCCAAGGCCTGCAGCGAAAACTTGAAATTCAATAATGCTACGGATTTATTATGCCTATGCCCTGTATTGCGGTGAACGTAATAGATCTTAATCGACATTGAGATCGCGATCGGAATTGAGCAGCGTGGCGGACCGGTCGACCTCAGTATTTGAAGGTTGAAAGCCACGACAACACGGGAGCTTGACGCTGGGATACGCCCTCCCTTGTTGTCCATCCTCCAACTTGAGAGAATAGCTGCTCTCCTGAGGGAACGCCTCCGAACATCAGGGTTTCTGACAGCAGCACGCTGGTGAGTTCCAATCCGAAACCGTCACTGCATGGATCTATCATACATCACTGATGGGAGCCATCTATGCGCAGAACGCTGGAGGGCTCGCCTAAAAGTTCTCTCCACCCACTATCAATCAGTGCTTACCACTCCTTCCTTGTCGGTACGTCAGATAGTCCCATGGAGCTGGCTGCAAACTCTTCTCCTATATACGCTCAAGGCCGACGCCCAATCAACCGCCACGATCTCGTTTTACATCCCTTGGATACGGCGTTCAAGCTCAGGCGGACATCCCATACTCTTTTAGTTCCTGCGCGTCATAAAAACCCCGTGGCTTTATGCGGATTTTGCGGCTGATGACAAACGCGCAGGTTGAACGGACGAATGTTGAGAGTATATATCCTGGTGTTTGATATGGCTTTGCAAGTTCTCTATGACCCACACATAGCCCATCATGTAAGCATCGAAATCATGTTGGAAATGGGGGAATGGGATATGAGTATCGATTTGATGGCCAAGTAGCTCTTTTGATTAGCACGCATAGGGCAGACCCAGCTCCATAACAATGAAAGCTGAATACTGAAACGTCTACTCTCTTTTTTTCAAGGTGAACCGAAATCCCAAAGGAATCCTAGGCTACAGTTTACGTGAAGAACCCTGATAGACTCGGCTCCCGCTGCCGATCAGGTCTTATAACAAGGTTCAGCTGTGATGTTCAGTCGTGAGTGGTTTAGTCTGATTCAGTGACTCGCTTGTTCAATGTGCACCAGGCATCCTTTTCTCATTTCGAAGGAAAAATCCCAAAATTCATAACGTCAGTGATCAACACTACTCAAATTTACGTATCTGCGACTCACAACAAAGAAAGAATACAAACAGCAACTTTGACGGTGACCGCCTTGGTGACGACCCCGTACCAACTATCTCCGGTTCTATGAGAGAAAGACTTGGTATCGACCCAGATTTTAATTTGGCTCAAATGACGCACGATGAGGTAATATTCCTTCTGGATCGGATATACCGCGTACGTGTAGCTCTCCCTTAAATCCCCGTACCGATCAATTCATTGGAAATTCTTTCCGGGTCACAGAGCCTCCCAATACAACCTCCTGACTCCAGCCATTATTCAGAAACCCTGAGACTCTTACAAGATTTCTGTTCACACTTTTGCTCTATACCTTCCACTTTCAAGTTGGACGGTGTTCAATTCGACAGGAGGAATGTTATCGGACAAGGGGGCGAGGCTACGATATATCGCGGGGTACTTGGTGATAAAGACGTAGCTATTCGGGAGGTCTTCCTGACTCCCAAAGAGAGGGAGAGCCCTTTAGAGCGTACAATCATAAAGGTCTGCGCGTTGGCCTGTCTTCACCGCTCGCGATTCAAAGACGCACGCAGCTTGTACATCGCGAAGCGATCACACACTCACAGCTCCAGCACCCTAATATCATTGCGTTTCTGGGCATCTATCAAGAGGAATCGGACACGCTCCCGCTCACAACCGTGCCATACATAGAACGCGGCTCTCTACAAGATTCAATCGCCAATAAATCCATCAATTCAGACGATTTGAAGGCTGTAGTGAGTACACACCATAAAGCCCTTGCTTTAGTACCATCGAAAAGCAGTCCTATTATTCATCCATCTGAGTCGTACTCAGGTCACCGGAGTCAGCAAAGGTGTTGCATACTTGCACTCACGAACACCGCCAGTAATCCACGGAGACCTCCACCCGGTAAATACCTATTTCAACTTGGACAGTGAAAACTTTTTTCTCAAGATGTTTTGTGGAATGCGATAGGGAAACATACTCCTTGATGAAACCAGCAATCCTTTTCTGTGCGATTTTGGACTAAGCAGAATTCGTCACGAGGTCACTCGGACACGCTCAATGCGTCAAGAGGGCGGGAGAGTTCGCTTTTTGGCTCCAGAGCTTTCTTTGTCTTTGGATGCACAGTTTCGTACGACCTCAGCGAGTGACGTATTCTCCCTCGCCATGACGCTGCTGAACATTTGGGGAGGGGAAATACCATTTGCTGATATCCGGAGTGAATGGCAAGTCGTATCGCAAGTAGCCAAAGGTGTGAGGCCGAGCCGACCGGCTGGGACCCTATTGACACCGCATGACGACTCAAAGCTCTGGAAACTAATAGAAGAAATGTGGGCAAAGAATCCAGATAAGCGGCCTTCAAGCGGCAATGTTTTTTTGCGTTTGGAGCGCGTGTTCAAGTTAGAGCAAGGCTGACAGGGAATCGCCCGGCTTTGTAGCCATACCTCTAGCTCCATGGTCATTGAGAGCCATCAAAAGCGCCCGGAGCACTTTATATTTAAAAGCTATTCACATAATTCATAATCTGTTGCTCGGAATGGACGTTCCACGATGTGCATAATAGAGTTTCACGTGAGATTTGCCAAGATGATGCCCTCGATCACTAATTCATTAATACTTGATTGGATGATCTTGAATGCATCAATACCGAATGTGGAAACTAACAAAAACTAGCGGGGCGGTGCGAGACTTGAAGAGATCAAATGAAGGGCCAGTGAGTAGATTATATTCATAGAGACGTAGTTTCACATGCAACATTTTCACCCATTCAGGACACATGGACATATAAATAACTAAGCGCGACGTAGCGGGAGGAATCAGGGTGGTTCAAGAAGAACGTGTCGCGAGTAGGTGTGGAGGACGATAAGGAACATACGACGGTACGCCAAGGTAGCGGAATTGGGGGAGTAATATTGTCTTCACAGGGCCCTCTGTATTGACCGGGATTGTTCCACCGATATATGCAGTTGAGAATGAATGCGATGCTAATGCATTCGAATCGATCCTTTAGAGCATACGACCCCAAGAATTCCACCATCCAACGTCAATTGGCGATGATTCCAGGGAATGTTAGGATTTAATACCACGACAATGGGTTTTTCTGGATCATAGGAGATCTAGAGAGAATCCCAGCCCTTTGAAACTCCCTAATCCCTGGAAATTGGGCTCGCCAACTCGCTTGCCTACAAGTGCGCGCAGGCAGCGATGCCGACGTGGCTCACCGCCCGGTCTGGTGAATCGCTCCATGCAGTGGATCCCCTGGGAACATGCAGGCCGAGTGGTATGTCTCGTCATTGATCAACAGATATTCTGATGGAGAAATCTTCGAAAGGGGCGGTGATGGGCAGGCTCTCGAACCCTTGAGACAAAACTCAAACCTTCGCATGTCTTGCGTTAGCATGCCCCCTTGCTGTTGTTTCTTTGATCAACCCTTTCCTACTCTCCGTAGCGCGTTACAAACTGCAAGGAAATGAAATCTTTCGCATTGATCCTTACATAATAGAAGCATTGGTACCCGCAGCAAACACACACTCTCCGAGTTTTCCGCATGCAAATAACTCTCGTGCCTCATTGAAACCATGCACCGATCCGCGCCAGGTGAGTTTGGGGCTCAACAATGCTTCGGATCTTATGTATTTCTAGGTTAATATAATGGTATGACGTAGTTGATTCTTGTCGAGATCAAGATAAACGTTGGAGTAAAATAGTATGAAAGACTAGCCAACCCTAAGTACGAGCACCAGGAACCACATCAACACGGCACAATATTGGCTGTATACACCCTCCACTATCATCTGTTCTCCAACTACAGAGAATAGCTACTCATTTTGAGAGAACGCCCAGGAGCATCAGCGTAGCCCTTAGCAGAACGCCGGTGAGTTACGCCAAGAAACCAGTACGTGATGTTCTGCTAATTCCCATTGCTCGATGTGCATGCTAGCAGAAGAGTCGCAGAGAAAGTCTCATCATTTACCATCAAGCCTGTGCTCGCCGGTCCCTCAATCCCGTACGTAAGATGATGAAAAAAGAAACCCTACGGTTGTCACACCCATTGCTCAAAACCGACACCCACTACCCATTGCGACAGTGATTTTTCATCATTGACCTGCACTCCCCCTCCCCCGAGATATTCGACCTCAGACGAGTAGCTCACACTCCCCCCCTCTAGCGTGTGTTCCTTTCCGGCTATCAAATAGACGTGATCTCGTGCGACGTTTGCAGCCTGTAGCGCTGAATGTAGAGGTGAAAATTTTACGTCTTTGGCTTTCTCGTGCTCTCGAAAGATTTCTATGAAGCACCGTCGTCGGCCAAGCGTCATAATCGCCTCCGACACAGCATAGCATATTAATCTATGCTACGAGTTCTAAGCGACTCAACCCCCCCGCCCACCCTGCTCTTTAGTTCCAACAGCATTCGAACAATATGATCAGTCGTGAGTGGCCCCAAAGGACTCAGCAATTTCGTTGTTCCAATTTCAGCAGGTATCCGTTTATCTTTCCTGAAGGAACGTCTGTATTATAGTGTCAATGATCAATAACATTGTTTAATTACGCCTGTATATTGGCTTTCTATAGACGAAGAATGTCAATGAAAATGTTGAAAATGACGGCCTTGATAGGAGCTTTATACCAACTATCTCCGCTTCAAGTAGAAAAAGACTTGGCATCAACCTTGACTGTGACTTGTCTCGATTGTCCCGTAGCGGGGCGGTGACCCTTCTTGACCATACATCAGGTTATATTACCCAAACTCGGGCCAGAATTTTTCCTAATGCGGATGATGAAGCCCCGAACCTATGTACGAGCACAGCCTCGCAATCAATAGAAAAATGGAGCGATTGTTGAACACTCCACTCGCTCATGGAGCGATCGTTGGCTAGGCACTGCCACCCGAGGGCGCTTACCTCGATCCAATGTACCTCACCGCCGGACGGACAATCGGTACGGTGCTGCAGATTATTCAAACAATCCATTAGTTGATTGTAAGGTATTTCAGTGAACTCAGAATGCTGCAAAGTGTCAGGTTATATTACCTAGAATTGTGGAACTAGAATTGTCGAAAAATATTTCCTGCTGCGTGCGATGAAGCCCTGAACGTCGCCAGTTCGAGCTGGAACTCCACCACTGACCATTGAACGCTCCATTCACAGCCCCTCGCCTATGCTGAAACATGTGGAGCGATCGTCAATATTCAATCGCCATACCCTGACACTGCCACCTGGACGCTTCCATATTACAATACCGCCGTCTTCGTCGCTATTCAAGCTGTTTCTTGCCAAGAATCGCCTCGACCCCCGATCGATGACCTGCCCATTATTTCAATCTATATTATCGTACCTATGTCACCAGTGCGGCGTAGCTCCATCCCGCACATCACCTACCCAAAAAGCTCACTGAGCTCCGTCCGCCAACACTTCCTCCCCATCGCATAGATAACGATTTCCATTTTCAATAGAAATACCCAATCGTGTGTTTTTCAAGCCACGGGTGCGAGATCTAGAATTATACTATTGCTATTAGTTACATTTTGCAGAGCGAAGCAGGAGCAATAACACAAGAAATGAACAAGCGATATGCATTACAATGACCAAAGAGTGAGAGATCTGATGTGCGTCTCGCCGTGCGACCTCCTATCCTTATAAAGCTAAGAGAAAGACTCCGTTCCCCCATAGTAGATAACTGAGATTGTCGCTGCATTCACAAACTACAAGGGCTATACCATGTCGCGCAAGAACGCTAATCTTTCGCTGATCCACCTCTGGCTCATGACCAATTTCTTGCATCTGAACACTACCGTAATGAGTTCCCCGCCCTATTTTATTGCCCAGCTACAGCAACTCCGAGTCCGACGGACAAACCGCGTGATCACAAACGGTACACACCAGATCTATCATCAAAGACAATAACCCCTCATCCTCTATTCATGTATGCAAGATAATCGTCCGTCCTTGCCAGTCCTCCAATCAGAGCGTAAAAACATAATTCTCATCACTCTGGGCCGTATGTATCATAAGTTAAATGGCCGCCCCCGGGTTCGCAATCTTTTGTGACCTCATGAGTGATCGATTACCCAAAATCCTCATCTCCCGCCAGGACCTCGCGCTCCGAGCACCGCACAACAGTGCTATTTTACCAGTATCCAGGCGCACTGTGGGTTTATTGGGGCAGCTGAATCATTATTATACGCCAGGCCTTAGTCACTTTATGATCATCATGCCGCACTAATAAACCCCCACTGATTGGCTGAGATTTGGTGATATGTAGTTACTTTTGACATTCAGTGGAAACGTCCACTGGCAGATTGGTACATATTCGCCTGATCTACTATAGGTAGAATCGCCGGCCAACTAATGGATTGACATATATATACTGAGCCTAGCACCTATGGAAACGTGGGTGTTTTTGAGAGAGAGAGAGGAAAGCCTCCATCGGTTTCTTACCTGGCCACTGTGCGAAATTTACAAGGTAATTGTTACCGGTCTCGATTGGAAAGAGGCGGAATCGAGAAATCGAGTTTAACGTGACCGTCGAGCTCAGCGGGACAGAAACTAAGCGGATTGGAGGCGAGAGAAGGAAATGAAGACGAGAATTAGAGGAAGGATGACAAGAGTTGATTCCAGGCAGCCCTAATGACTGCGAACTACAATTATTCATCGTACAGTGATGAAAATCGAAGGAAAACTGAGCGAGTGGACTGGAATGGTACGACGAGGTGTGGGGATGTGATGAGTCATTACTGATTAGACAATCGATCCATAACAGTAATCGCGGGGTTGTGATCACCTCTGCTAGCTAGGAAGCGTATATCAATTCGTCAGGGTATCAATTGAAATAATAATTTGAAGCCAATGTGGAGGGGTGGGGGGCGGGGAATAAGACCTTGAGTAGTCCAATAGAATATACAGTAAGCGACGTGCACGGATGCAAGTATTTGAGCAGAAGAAAAGGGGAAAGCGGCGGAGCGACTATATATCGCAGGAGAAGCACCATGTAAATTAGATAGCATTAACGAGGAAAAAGCCATGATTTAGTAAGTAAAGCGAGCGTCTATGAACATGGCGAGGCACCAATACTAAGGACCTGAGGAGAACTCATCGTGCTATTTAGGTATTTTGGGTCTAAATTACAGTCAGAGGTGTACAATAACTGGAAAAATTCGTCCTCCTTATCCTATCGTCGCGCCCGCAGGGGTGAACCTTGTATACGGTATGTATACCTTCCCTTCACCTCCCACTACTGATCGGCAGAAACAGTCCATTCAAAATTACAGACTTTCCAACGAGAGCCTCCCGACTCCAATGAATATCCCAAAATACTGAAGATTATGCAAGACCTATCTTTGTACTTCTGCTCAGTCCCTACCCCTTTCATACTGGAAGGGGTTCAGTTCGATAGAAGGACTGTCATCGGACAAGGAGGCGAAGCTACAATATATCGTGGGAAAATGGGCCACCAGGATGTGGCAATTCGAGAGGTATTCCTCACTCCTCAACAGAGGCAGAGCTCGTTAGGACGCGTGGTCATACAGGTCCGCCCCTCAGCCTCTATTCTTATCCCCCTATGTAACTCAAAGATGCACGCAGCATGTGCATCGCGAAGCTATCACACACTCACAGCTCAATCACTCGAATATAATTCCATTTCTGGGAATTTATTACGAAGGACCAGACACGCTCCCACTTACGATTGTGCCATACATGGAAATCGGCTCCCTCCAAGATTCAATTGCCAATGGGTCCATCACATCAAATGATTTCAAGGGTATGGTAAGTGTGCGCATACACTGCACACTCCTTCTCTTTCGTATCATAAATTTGCAGTATTCTTATTAAAATTCTCATAAGGCCATTGGAATCAGCCGAGGCATAGCTTATTTGCACTCCCGGAGACCGCCAGTCATACACGGAGACCTCCACCCGGTAGGTGCCAAATTTGCCTTGTTCAATCAAGTCTTTTCGTCCTGAGTTCTGAAATACGATAGGGAAACATCCTCCTCAACAAATACAGCAACCCATATCTATGCGATTTCGGATTGAGCCGCATTCGTCACGAAGTGACTCGAACACGCACAATGCAGCGAGAGGGGGGAAGGATTCGCTTCTTGGCTCCAGAACTCTCCTCGTCTCTAGAAGAAAAGTTTCGCACTACCCCAGAGAGCGATGTGTTCTCTCTTGCTATGACTCTGCTTAACATTTGGACGGGTGATATGCCATTCGCTGAAATTCGCAGTGAGTGGCAAGTGGCCGCCAAGGTCGCTAAAGGAGAGAGGCCGAGCCAGCCGACCGTGACTTTATTGACTCGGGAGGCGGATATAGTGTTCTGGGAACTAATGCAACAAATGTGGGCGAAGAAGCCAAATAAACGACCCACAAGCAACAGCGTCGTGTCGCGTTTGGAGCGCGTGTTGAACTCGTAGTAAGCGTGGCATCCATTGGCCCGCTTTACAGAGCTTTAGCTCCATCGTCCGTTAAATTCATAAGCATTACTTAAAGTAGTTTCAAAAGAAAAGCCGCCAATCCAAACTGTATTGTAACCTCCAATGTGAACGTTCCATGGTGAGCACCAGGATAAGTACCACAGCACAGAGTGTCTTTCGATCGCCGATGAATTGATCCGTAACGACGCGATCTCGTATATTCATGAAGGCCAAATAGAAGGGTAAACAACCGAGAGAATGTTGGCGCAAGACGCAAAAGGACAAAATAAAAGGCCTCAGGCGATAGGGTATTTTCGAACAATTGCAAATTCAGAAACGACATATTTGTACCCAGTCAAGATGTTTGTACAGGCCCACGATAAGATACGGGTATGACGAGAGGAGTAAGGGCGGTCAGGGAAGAAAGTGCTGTGAGTATCTGAGGATTACCACGATGGGTGCGTGACGACAAGATGGGGCGTGCCACGTTTATACGGCGCTGTTCTGAAGCGTTGAAGACATTGTCATTTAAACTGGAGTATTTCCTTGCGTAAATGCGATGAAGAACGGACTTGGCGCTAATTCTCGTGAATATTACATTATAGAGCACATAAGACTTCGGTGGTAGCTCAGAATCGGGATGGATTACAGGGACTGCCACGTTTGGCAGCCCTCAGACTAAACTGTTCTGGATGATCTGAGAAGACACGAGTGCCTCAACATCCCTAAACTCTGAGCTTCAGGCTTGACCACGAACCTAATTGCAAGCGCACACAAGCAGGCAGGCCGAGGCGGCTCCGCTCCGAGTCCGGATCCGCCGAACTGGTTGATGTGGTGGATCCCCCTGATACAAACAGGCTAAATGGTATATTCCGAGATTAAGCAGCCGCCAGCTTCATATATAAGTCGCTCAAATGATGAGGTTAGGATCGTGCGCGGCAACAACGAGGAGGCAATGGGCGGCTGCAATCATAACCCAAACTCTTCTGCCTTCCTCTCGGTGGGGCTAACCATTCACCACTTGAAAATTCAACTTCATGGTAGCTCGAGGAGCCAACCCTAGGCAGTCCATCAGTGACTGAAAGGACCAGCTCTACCATCAGGGCCTCGCTTTCTCTCACAACATAACTTGTCTGCGTGCTTTTTCAGCGTTCTCCTGACCACTCCCTACGTAAGTTCGCTTCCATAGGCTGGTCAGTCCCAGACCCTGCTGAAGAATTTTGGGACAGTATATTCTCATGTCGGTGACCGAGAATCCGAGATCTTGAAGAGGTAAGTGCGCGAATATATCATCAAGTAACCTGTCTAACCTCTTCTTCATTGTTCGTGCATCAAGCACGAGAAGTCTTTAGCAGAAGCGGCGAATACGCTCCAAAGCGCTTCGTTGTCGAGCATCACTGGACCCCTAACGAAAAATCGGCCCCTGCCTGCCCGACTTTACGAAAAACCTCACCTCGCTGCCAAGCCAACGTTGACCACAGGCTGTCACACTCGAACATGGTGTTCAGGAATATAACAGATCTTTCGTGGGTAACTCCCTCCACAGGGGTTGCGAGTCATATGACCGAAAGAGAATTACCGCTCTTCTTCCTATCCCCTTTCGACTCTTCATTCAGCAACGTCGCCGTTATCTTCACTAGCACATTGTCCGCATCTCTTGAACTATGTAACCTCGCACCTAACGACACACTATCGTGAGCATCAGTATCCTTCCCCAGATTCACGCTGCGCCACCACAACATTGGCAAGGATCCAAGACTAAGTGATGGAATAAATACTTCCGCCCAATCTCAAAGCACTTAATACTCTCACTACTTTCGAGGACCTTACTATTGGTCAGTATCGCAAATCTGCTGATAAGCAGGTGTCTTGGCTACTGTGATATGCGATCCTCCTCCAACCATCTTCAACGCCATGACCACCATCAACGGTCGCCGATGACTACAAATGTATGGAACCCTTATACCTACTTTACGTGACAATATGATCTTATTACTCAGGAGGTGGCGGTTCTTCAACCCAGCCTCTTCCACATACAGCACTACTGAATAGCTTTTGGTAGATAACTTATCGCGTCGCTGCCCACATACCGCTTTCGCCGTTGGGTCTATTGGCAATCATCTTGTGGTCACATTGTCTATTTCATAACCTCTCTCTAATGCATGCTGCCTGGGTGCGGGAGCTTTAGGAGAACCATACGAGAAATTAGAGAATGGGAGCTTCACTCCTTGTGGAACTTCACTCCCGAACGAGATCGCGTCCCCAAACGGACAGGTCGTCCTGTGTGCCTCTCGGCGCTTCTTTCTCGCTCAATTGTTCGTTCCTGAGTTGGTCACACAAAACGTAATGCCTTCTCAAGATATGACTGCAGACAACAATGTTTGTCGAACATAAATGCTCCTGAGCTCGAGCTGAAATCAACGCTCTAAGCTCAACAAACCCCCCTCTCACCCCCTCGATTGTCAAGTGGCGAACACTTCAACTTCATCAGAATTCAAATGTCGGTGCAAAAGCTTGTCGCGGCCCGCAAGGGTATTGCTTCTGCATCGAGGGGAAAGGATGTCATCCAGGACTCCGCTATGACGTGAGTGTTTGGTGGGCGAAGGATAGCGCTTTAATGACACCATTTATTCTTGTAGCATGTTCTGCGAAAGCCACTGGGGAGAATTGCTACAGCCCGCTCCGCTGAGCATTGCTCTACTGGGATCGATGGCTGTCATTGCATCGTCAATCGATGATTTCGGTGAGTCCACCGAGGTCATTGGGTCATCGATCGAATGGTACTGATTAGACTATCATCATGAAAACTACAGGGCTTGTCAGCGACACGCCTGCTGGAGCTCCAGTCTTGCAGTTGACTTACGCTCAGTTCCCAGAATCTTTCAAAAAATGTCTTCGGCAGATGGTCACGAACGGTTATGAGGTGGGTTCATCCCCTTTTCCGTGCTCCTCTACTCTCCTGCCCATGTCAACAAGCTGAAACCTCTCAGGCTTTCGAAGGGGCATACCAAAACATGACGAAGATCTACGATCGGGCCGCGGCCATCCGAAGCTCCATCAGAAACTCGGTTCAGTGTATCGTTGAATGCTCCGGTAGGGAGATCGAGCTGCTAATTCCGTCACAGATCGATTCTATCGTCGGATATGCTACTGAATCCCGCCGTGCTGGGGCAGAGGTAGAGCAGAGTTTCAAGAAAATGCAAGGCCTTGCTATCGTAAGTCAGATAAAAGGAGCCCCAGCGCTACCAGACCTCATTATTTCTCCGCTTTACAGGAGCTTTTCCTCGCAGCCACGTTGAAGATCAAGGGCGCCGAAGCCGCTCTCGATATGAGCAAACTACAACTCGAAATTTTGAAGGTTGAGAGGGAGAATGAAGAACGACAGATGGTTGACTCGAAGAAGCGTACTGAGTCGTTTCAGAAAAGTCTCGACAGGGCCGAGCGCGCATTCGACGATGCTGTGAAAGGGCAACCTTTCGGTTGGGAACTCGCTGGAATGAGTATGGTGGAGGCACTTACCAATCTCATGGTGACGGCTGGGGATGCGTTCGTTTCTCAGTCTACTATTAGGAGTCAGATGGCCATGCAAGGCATGTCGGTCTTGACGGGTCAGTTGGGGGGAACTTCTAGCACAGCTCTTGCTTCGACTTTGGCGGCCGATGGCGCTACCGCCACGACTTCGCCTCTCGGGGTTTCGACCCAGCCGACTGCGGCGAACGCGAATGACCTTGCGGTATCCCTCGTTGCACCGGTGCTTTCACTAGTGACTCAGCTCAAGCTATTAATATCAGGTGCTGAGGGCAGTAAACCCGAATGGGACAAGATTCGTGAAACTGGCGGGGTGAGTTTGACAGACTCTCCGATCTTGAGAATGGCAGTTTGATTGCTGTGACGGCTTTGCCATAGAAATCCGGCCCGAAATACATCTCTGGGCAACTCAATTCGTTCGGCAAAGAGCTGAGCCCGGAGGGTAACACTTCCAAGCTACTCAGGACTTACATTGCCACGGGTGTCAAGATCTCGGCTGCCGTTGCTAAAGCGGGTGATGATGCTGGGCGCAACGACGCTACTCTGAAACCTCAGGTGGCCCCGGTTGACCAGCTTATCGGCCAACTCACAGCTCTTCAGTCGTCGGTCAACTTCATCGCTCAACAACCTGGCGCGATCTCTACTGGTGTAGACACCCCAGCAGCCCCGGCTTCCACTACGGACAGCATGGCGGTGAGCACATCGCATCGGTTGTATTACTTATCCTATGTTAACTCCACTAACGTGGCCATTCTTTTTCTCAGCAACTAGCTTTAGAGTTCGCCAGGGGCCAGGTTGATATGACACGATTGCAGCTGGAGACCCAACGAACCATGATGAACAAGGTATAGTGGGATCATCGTTTAGGTTTGAGGGCCTCACAAACTGAGACTCAACTGTAGGCAACAGATCGTTTAGTTGCTGAGCAAGGACTTCTGTCGAAATCCATCGCCGCGATGGCTCAACTTGACCTCACCAACACGTCACTCCCAAGTAAGAGCGACAAATTCCTAGCATTTTCACAAGAGGCTGATCAATGTTCTCTTATGCAGAGATACTTCCGCTACTGAAGAGCGCCGCTGGCGCTTTCGCGGCACTTCGAGCCCAATTCTCCACGATTGTCTCCTTGTTTGATAGTGTGGCAGTCTTGCTCAACGATTGCCTCCGTCCCAGGGTCGGTAGATGGGCGGGCACCATAAGTGCTGCTGAGATGCATAGGGACTCTAGTACTCTTGGAGGAGTCACTGTTTCCGCTTATTTCAGAGATCTCCTCTATAGGATTCTGGTGCAGCCTCAGAAGGTTGGTGTTTTCTGCTGCAAGTTTGGTTTCGTTTATTGTTCAGGATCCATTTAGGTCGTGGTCCTTTCTGGCCAAGTGGTGGTAGCCTATCTCGAGATTTCGGATAGCTTCATTATGCCTGCTCAAAGGTGGGTTATGCATCTGCGCGCGCATAATATCATGAAATCATATTTTATACGCTCTACAGAAATTTAGCGCTCATGCTAGAGCTTGTTCAGATTGAATCCGACGCGCCCAAAGACGTGTTGCTAGGTCCGTCATCACAAGCTATGCCAGACTGGTCATCCGCTTATATTGGCCAACAGCCAAGCTTTCCAGGACCCAGAGCCAAATATCGGCGCAGGCCAAGGACGCCAGCGACCTGTAAGCGCCCATTTTTCCTCCTAATTAGTGACAATTTTGCTGATGCAGCGTCTAGTATCACCGAGATGACCAGGGAGCGGCAGAGAGAGTTCGTAAAGCACGTCGAGACGCGTCTGGATGCAATCACCTCATCCCTCAAAGCCGTCATGCCTGAGGTGACCCAACCTGGTGCGCAGCGTTATACTGGCCGTCAAGAGAGGCTTTATCTAATTCTTGGACCCTTCCACAGTGCCTGCGCAAATCAAGGCCATCGGAGACGCACACGCCTTTGATTTCGCTGTGAGGAAGGAAGCTATTGCGAGAAGCAACCCAATGTTTGACAGGGACGCCCTTGACGATGCGATCAAGAAAAATTGGGCGTGATTGCATATACAATTAATCTTTTCCAAAACGATATAACACTCTGTCAAATAAATACGTACTGTTTCAGATGGTCATCTTTCTATCCTGGTCGTCGAACAGGCGTACTACTGCGGGTCGCAGGGGCGTGAGTGATCTAAGGCCTTGGATCTCAAAGTCCGTGTGGTTGCATTCGTATAACCAAAATTGTCGTCTTCTTGGTAGATTACCACATTGTGCAAAGCTTTACATCGTCCCGAGAATTCTTCACCTTAGTCAGCGCACATATGATGAAAGTGAGGATAATAGCCCGCATGTTGGGAGTCAGGGTCAAGGCGACCGACAACGGTGCACAGGGCCGTCCAATCGTGCACAAGTCATGAGGGTGGAATGGAGCATTAGGACACGTCGCGCTGCAAGGTCTCAAAAGAGCGGGATACGTGAGTATAGAGGATTTGGCATTCATTAAGAACGGTGATTTTGTGTAAGAGACATCTGGGCCACAACGAGTTTCGAACGTGGAAGGCTGGATTGTATGGTGGTGTCGATGGGGCTGGCGGGGGAACAGCTTGCTGATGACCGGGAACGGGCTGTTGATGCGAGAGCGCCGTGATTCTGAGGCAACGGTGGTCCCCTTCGGCTCCATCTGGTGTCATGAGATACTGATATGCTCGTATAGATAGATTGTTGTGGGTTGGAAGTACTTGCATTGAGTTGGAGCGTCCTTTGTGGGGGCCAGCGGCAGCAGCCAAGACGAGTTTAAGATTAAATCCTATATCTCAAAGATCAGAACAAATAGAATGAATCTATGGCCCTCGATATAAATATCGGGGCGAAGACGTTAGATCCCGCACGTCACCGACTGGCGAGAGATTTGGGAACTTGTGGAGAGAAAAGATATCAGTGTCATCATCCGGTTTGGTTGACGGAGTGGTTATGTGTCGTAAGATCGGGAAATGACGCTTGAACTGCAAGTGTCTCGTAAACGCAGAACGGCTCGCGCAGGCTTCACGATAGTTTGTGGATGAGGGAGGCGTACAGAACGAAATACGATAGCTGGACGATGATCAAGGGGAGATTAAGGGCGGTGATAAGAGCCATCAGAATGGGAAACAAATGGAGGGAAACCTACCAACCATCTCTGCAACAATGACAGCAACGATGATGATAAAGGCGCCTTGTCGCTATCTTGCCACGGATGAGCGAGGTTCAAGTAGGGGCCGCCGTCGTTACTGGTACTGGCGTTGAAGGAGGCTGGAAAGCGCCTGCTGGGCACACACCACGACCACAATGGCACGCAGTTCGCTCATAGGTTGTGACCTCAGGGCGAACGAAGTGATGGAGAGTGGTAGTGTGACATACCAGCGGAGGGGATCACACACGCGAGCATATCTACAGTTCTATACGTTGTGTTACAATGACAGAGTCGGTGATCCTTTCACGATAGGCGGCAAGGAGACAATCGGTGAGGACGACGCAGGCCCGTGGGAACAGCGGGAACGAGTGGTGGCGGAGGACACATATTCCCCACCGATGATGGATGTATGATACCTACATGGCTGTGCCCAAGAAGAAACAAGACTACTACACGGAGCTGGAGAAAAAAGACTGACGAAGAGCCGAAGGAACCATTCATGCAAACGCGAACACTCTGTTCGAGTGAGCCCAACAGCCAGATCTCTCAGCGAACCGCGGTCATGCATCTATACATTAGAACACCCACACCCTAAAGTTGCACACATGACTACCTCAGTGTTGGAATGGTCCCCAAGGACGCCGCTAGAGCAAGCTGGCTGATCATCTTAGGATGTTCCCCATGGTAAGGGTCTCATTTGGCGTAGCTTCCAATTGATCTTATGCTCCTCCTCATTCATTCACGCTTTTGAGATTATTGGCGCTTTCAAACCATCGGATTTACGAGCCTATGGAAGCCGATTGCACATTTATGCTCACCATTGCCGGTCTCAATTACGTCATTCTGGCGGGTGCCCGCTCATGCAGGGTCCAAGTTTTTTTTTTTTTTCAACATGATGTGTCTACTTCCTCCAGCCTCGCGTTTCCTGAGTGTTCAGAACGCGTTACCGTCAGGCTCGCACTCGCCCCCTCGCACCAATGGAACCCTAGCACCAGTTCCGCTTGTACTTTTGACAGTCGGAAAGTCCTGCGAGGACGTCTCTCCTTAAGAGTTTGTATCCTCTCCAGTCCCTCCCCATCGTTCGCATTCGTCGTGGCTTGTCATGGATCCTACAACAACTAGCAGGGCGGACGACCATGGTGTTGTATTCACATTGTGCTACTTTATTCGTCTCGACTTGGGGTGCGATAGGAGACAGTGTGAGTTCTCCGCTTAGTTTCCGGAATCAAGGATCTTTATTAACCTGCAACATATTCTATGATACTCCTTATCCTAGTCGGTGGTACAGCCGAGGAGGGCCGTGCTGACGCTCACAGTCTATGGTGTTACGAACGCTTTCACTACTTCTGCAATCTTTCCGCGGATCCGACTGCCGCGCTGTCTCAGCGAACGTTCTAGTGGCAATTTACTTGCTTCCTTCTGGCCCGTAACGGTACGCCATGAGGGTGGTCGACAATCTGATTACTCGTGCGGCGAGAGGCCTCACTGCGCGATGACAAACTGGGGTCGAAATTACCCTGGATCTCACTTCCGCGATGTGGGCTACAATGGAATTGTACGCCCGCCTCTTCTATCCGGTTTCTGCTCGCGTTCTGGCGGCTTCCCTTACGATTTTTACTCCTGTTCCTAATGTACCTTTTATTGATGTCGTACCACCTGAACTCCAAGCCAGGGTGTATAATACTCTGGATGTCATCGCTTAGCTTCGGCCTGTTGGCCGCTCAAGTATCCATATGGGTGAAGTATATCCCTGCGCTAAACATTAGGATTGTGACATCAGGGCGGTAGCGCACACGATGCTGATTTTATATCTCCTGTGTTGGATTCACCTTTCTGACAGGGCCCTACTTCCTCCTTAACTCCTGAATCCCTGAATACCAAACTACTGGTTCCTGCTCGACTTGCAACACCAGGTGTTGTACCATTGTTAATGTATTTGGTTATCTGGATAATACGTCGATTGATACACCAAGGTGTGAGGTTCTGCCACCGAAATATCACGCCCCTCGGAGCCGGATAGGGTGCTCGAACTCTGTTCTCGTTAGCCACTGCACTCAGCAAGAAACCTTCTCCACACAATCCCAAATCCCTATTCTCGAGAATCAATTCCGCACGGTACTACCCGAAGGCTTGCAGGCTTCAGGGAATATTGATGATGCGCACGCAGTCCCAAAATCTCGGTCGGAGCTCTCGAAGTAAGAATTCTTGACATAGGGGACGAATGAAAACTGAGGAGAACCACTGGGTTTAAGCGGGAAACTGAGCCAAGGCAAACTGTCGGAGATAGGGGATATTGATAGGGGCACAACGGCAAAACGATGCCAAAAGTCGGAGAAGGAACAAGCAAGCGGCTAAGGATCCTTCCACTTAAGTATTGAAGGTAACCCCACCACTGGTGGCTCATTGCGACCACATGCTCGGAACTGCGGCCAAGGACTATCACGCGTAAACATGTTAGCTTGGCTTAACTCGATGCCGCAAAACTGAGAATATATTTTCGAAACTGGTGATAATTCTGGCTGAAGCGTTCTTTCACACTGATAATACCGGGGACCTCTAACTCACTGGGCGTCATGGCTATCAGTAAATGGACTCTACCCCTAATACCACCATTTAACACCTAGGAACGAAGACGCAATACTGATCCTGTCAATAACGGCAAATGTATCGTACTACTGCTCCTGTGTGGGACAAAGCGGAGACAGCTCAATTGGCAGGACTTCGGAAGCACGCAAAGGCCGGCGTTAGTCTTCTAAGATAGATATACCCGTGACATGCTGCTTTGCGAAGAGTCCAGTCGGAGCTATCGTACGTAGACTCTTTCAAAAGCCCCGGCATGCTGAAAGCCTACCTAACGCCCGTCTCCGGTCCAATCATCCCAATGGCTGGCGTCCCGGAAATATAAAGGGGAAAGACTCATTTGCCATGTTTCCTCTCTCATTTACGAGAATAACCCCCACGGACTGCTCTCTCTCGTCGCCCACTAGATTGAAATAAGATGTGGAGTCGTAAGTGGCCCCCATAAATGCCAGGAGGTTTGGTTTTTTTAATCCCACCGGCGGTAGGGATCCTTTTCTCATTCGGGGGGCAAACTTTCAGGGAACGAACTGTCAGTAATCATTGGAAATCTCGATTAAGGCCTGCGCGTGGCTCACGAAATTTCAAGAGCAATCCTGAAGATGCTCTCCCTGACGGGAAATCCACGCCGAATATCTCCATATCTGGTAGAAAAAAACTAGGCATCGACCCTCAATGTGACTTGGCTCAGTTGGGACAAGATAGGGCGATAGTCCTAATAGATCGTATACACATTGTAAGTGTAACTCTCCTTCCCATGCCAGAACAAATCCACAGAAAAGCCCCTTTCGAGTCACAGAGCCTTCAAAAACATTCCACTGACTCTAACGAGTATTCAGAAACGCTGAGGCTCTTACAAGACTTCTGTTCGCACTTCTGCTCTATCCCTACCACCCTCAGATTGGAAAACGTTTACTTAGATAGGAGGAATATTGTCGGACAAGGAGGTGAGGCAACTATATATCGCGGGAGATTTGGGGCCGCCGATGTGGCTATTCGAGAAGTATTCCTCACTTCCAAAGAGAGAGAGAACCCGCTAGGACGTATGGTCATACAGGTCTGTCTGTCGGCTTTCTCCCCCTACGCATCACTCAAAGGCGCACGCAGCTTGTGTATCGAGAAGCTATCACGCACTCGCTGCTCCAACACGCTAATATTATTCCCTTTATGGGAATTTATCAAGAGGGACCTGAAACCCTCCCACTCACGATAGTGCCATACATGGAGCGCGGCTCTTTACAAGACTCAATCGCTAACAAGTCCATCGACTCGAATGCTTTGGGGGGTATAGTGCGTCTTCGCGGCAAGCTCCTTTCGTTCACACTAATCTCACACAAAGCTCGCATCCCAATGTTAATCAGGCCACTGGTATTAGTAGAGGAGTAGCGTATTTGCACTCAAGGATACCGCCAGTCATACACGGGGACCTTCACCCAGTGAGTGCCGATTTTTCCCATCCCACGAGGTCATTCCCATGATGTATTCCGGACTACGGCAGGGAAACATTCTTCTCGACGGATCTGGCCACCCACTTCTGTGCGACTTTGGCCTATGCCGCATCCGTCACGAAGTCAGTCGCACACGCACAATGCGCCAAGAGGGTGGTAGAATTCGCTTTTTGGCTCCAGAACTATCCTCGTCCTTGGAAGGACAGTTTCGCACCACCCCAGCAAGTGACATCTTCTCTCTTGCGATGACGCTGTTGAACATATGGACGGGCGAAATGCCTTTCGCTGAAGTTCGAAACGAGTGGCAGGTGGCGTCAAGAGTGAACCAAGGCATGAGGCCGAATCGGCTAGGCGGGATGTTGTTGAGTCCGTATCTCAACTCGACGCTCTGGACGTTGCTGGAAGAAATGTGGGCGCAGAAGCCAAACAAGCGACCCTCAAGCGATAATGTCTCGCTGCGCTTGGAGCGCGTGTTCAACACAGATGGCTCGCGGAGTCGAACATAGGGAGCGCACGAGATTTCTAGAGCTGGGCGATGATTCAGGGTGGATCAAGGATGATGATGACAATAACAATCAGAATGGGATAAGAACGAAGAAGAAAGACTACGAACCATCTCTGCATCAATGACACCAATGATGATGATAAGGCCTTTTTTTCGCTGCTATGTCGCCGCGGACGAGCGAGGGTCTGAGTAGGGGTCGCCGTCGCGACTGTTACTATTGTTGAAGAGAGCTGAGAGGGGCTTGCTGGGGAAACATTATGGCCAGACTGACACGACGTTCGCTCACAGGTCGTGGCTCCAGAGCAAACGAAGTGATGGGAAGCGGTGCTGTTATATAGCAGCAGAAGGGGTCGCTCGCGCGAGGATCTTTATAGTTCTCTATGTCGTGTCGTAGTGGCAGAGTTAGCGATCCTTCATCGATGGCTCGTGAAGAGACCAGTGAGGAGGACAACGGGTGATAGTGGCAGGGACGAGTAGTAGTACTGGCGGACGACACGTATTCCAAGGCGGTGATGTATCAACAGCTCCGGTATAGCTACGTCGAAGAAGCAACCAGACGACTTCTTGGAGCTGCAACCGAGATCCTACACCCCTGGGAGCCGGCTCTCGAACCATGTTCTCACTAACCACCACCACCACCACCACCACCGCTGTATTCTTTGAGAATCCCTTCCGACACAGTTCCACAACTCTATTCTCGAGCATGGCGGGCGATAATCGATACCACACGATATTACTCAAAGCCCTGAAAGCTTCAGGGGACATTGATGACGCCCATGCCGTCTCAATATCTCAATCGGAGCTCTTGGCACGGTGGCACGCGATCCAACGCCGGTTCGAGACGAGCTCCACAGTATCCCCAACACAAAGAAGAAACTGGTTGCGTGGCTTAAAGTAGGAATTCTCGATGATGTTCTAGCTGCTTCAGAATTCAGCCAGAGTCAGCCAGAGTTGAGGGCCTGGAGACACGAGGTTGAATTCGTATATCCCCAGGGTCCTCCACGAACAAAGGTGCGCTATATCACCGATGAGGCAGTTCGGACTGCTTTATCATTCTCTTCCAGGATTACTTGGAGTTTCTTGTCAAGTTTACCACGGTGTTATCCCAGCGCCGTGACGACCGCCGCAGTCTTAGCTGCATGGACTGCAGCGGTTCCAGACATTTTCATTTCCCGTTTACTGATATTTTTCTCCAAAATAGAGTCACTATCTTCGCCGTATCTCCCTATGACTCATATCTCGCTTGTTGGGCTATTCGAAGCTTCCGAACATGGTGTCTCACGATAGTGAGAAAGCTTGTATATCCCTCCGAGTCGGGAAACAATTTGAGTTGACTCTATATAGTTCGTAAGTACATTTGTCCCTCATATCCTCAATTTCGCCTCAGCTCGCTGACTGTCCCACGCTCCTAAGCAGGAGGTGCACAGACCAGCTCTAAGATACGGGATTCTCAGTCGACACCGTCTTGTCCCAGTGATTCGAACTTAGGGGAAAGCTCTCGTGGACTTTCAACCCATCTCTATGTCAAAGTCGGCATCCGCTCAGCTTATTGTATACGCAATAAGTACCATTACTTCTACCGAGGGACTTCCGCGGAACATCCTCTTCACGCCTCCACGTTGCCCACTTTCTGAAATCGTGGGCTTACCGGCTGATACCATCCTGGGGGAAACTCCGAATATTGCAGAGGCATCTAGTGGCGAGGCAGAGCTCCTCGAGTGCCGGGCGGTCTCACGAATGATCGCTGTGGACCTCGCCCCTTCAGTAATTGTAGTTCGGCGACATCGGTACATCCAGCGCTCAGCACTAGCTCTTCGTCGCGCGCTATCCGCGCGGACTAAAGATGCCCTAGATATCGAAAAAAGGCTCGAATCCGCCTCAGGGTACGTCACAACTTCCTGGCTCATTTGCGTGGAAGCGTCCATGAGAGATGTGGGAAGACGCGATTGATGCCGGCGTGGTGTTCCTGCTTGAGATGATGACGATGTTATTTTGGGAGGAAGTCAGAGGTCAGTTGAAGTGCAACATCCGAGGGCTGGATGACTTATCTGCCTCAATAGTCGATTTTGTTGGGATTCTTGCTCTTCTTAGTAGGATAATTTCGGCTATGCCGGATGCACAGACTCTGGTACGGAGGCTTGCTCGCCAACAGCTTGTCGTAAATCGACGGATGGAGCAACACCTAGAAGTCGAATCATATATCCGACGAGCGTGTAAATTAGGTATGGTCAATCCCATAGAACCATTCACCAACGAAGAACTCCAGGCCCAGTACTGTTCAAACACTGGCTGCGAGTGGCTCGATGCGGCTGGTCTCCAGTGTAAGGCATGTAAAAAAAAGGTGCTATTGCTCCCGAGAGTGCCAGAAATCGTTTGTAACGTCTGAGGCGAATATACTATTGAAACTCTCGTTAATCTCGGTTTAGAGATTGGAATCGACACAAGCCCGTCTGCAAAAAATTGGCATTCGGGGAGCAGAAAGGCGGGGCATCGCAGTGAATAGCTCCTCATAAGCTCAGTTGTGATTGCGTAGCTAGTCTTACAAAACCATTGGAGACCCACTAACACCCTGTGTTCTTTCGCTGGGCGACAATCGTTCCCAAATTCCATATGATGTATAGCCCATGTCATCTCTGCATTGCTGCTATAAACGGAAATCCTTGTGTTTTCAATTTGGCTCGAGTAATCGTAATATCACCCAAGGGTTCACCCGCTTTGGAAGGTTGTTAGAGCTGGCATGGTCATCATCTCTCATGACCTCCGCTTGGTAGTGGCCACGTGGTTTGTCATATATGGCCGCCCTGATATGTCAAATGGTTAGTGCGGCGTCTGGGTTGGGATAATGGACAAACAGACGTTGGGGCTTCACCTCCCGCATTACGGAAATCTCTGCTCTACGTTCAGTAACAATTCTCTGTAGACCAGATCCTGGCGGAAAATCCGCCAGAGCCAAAATAATGGCGATATTTCCACCACCAAATGGCGATATTCCAGCATGCATTTTTTCGCTGTTTTCTCGTTTACTTTCTAAGTTGGCTTTCTGGCGGATTTTCCGCCACAACCACATATTACATGACATTTATTACAGCCATCCTTCGTAGCAAAAGTCCAAGCCACAACTAGAAAGACAAAGCCATACATCGGTATTAACTGTAGGTTCACTAGTTACATTGCTCAACCATAAAATATCCTCTCGACCTCCATAAAATGAAGGGGCCAACCAATGCAGATATGGCTTACCCGTTGATCAGTTGACAAAAATCTCGAGTCTTCATAGGGAATTGTCTGCAAAATAGTTCAGACCGATGACAATCAGACGCCTCGATTCCGTTGCTACCTGGTTAGCAATCTGGGGACCTTTGTTCGGCGGGAGGATGGGCATCTGTAGACCTAGGTTCTGGAGCCAGTGACAAGGTGCAGCGAAATTCAATAGTATTCTAGTACGTAGTTGAGGACCAGCTCTTCTGACGGAATTGAGACTCCAGGAATATGCGGGATACTGTCGTATATTTAGAGGTGGAGATCATTGCTCATTCATGTGGTGGAGCCTAAGAATTGTTACTCCACTTAACAGCACAAGTGCATACATCATGAATACGTCTTACTGAGATTGCTTCTTTCAGTTTTTGTAGATGCCTTCAGGAGGTGTACCAGATGACATTGCTAGGTTTGACCCTATAGCCAGATGTATGTATCATCGGAAGTAAGAACAAATTTCTGGTCGAAATTCTCAAAAGTAGGTCTCTACATTGAATCAAATATACTTCACGACCCCGAGAAGAAGAGGAATAAGGAAATGTAGGGTGGATGTTGCCTCAAGATGCCATGTTTCTGATTGTTTGTCCTAGATTCTTCCGCCCCAACGCATAAGTACCCGCCCCGCCTTGAACTTAACCTCTTCACTCCCCCCACTTACTCAGCCACCCTCCCTGAGCTCGCCTTCCCTAGAAACCATCAACACGGTTCCCTCTACTGGCTGCCTGCTCCATTATTTCCGTTTCCACCCACCTAGCCATGCTGGTGGGGATGGAGCGGAGGAGCGGGCTATAGCTGAGTCATGGCCGCCAGCGACAACGAAGGCCAATAGTACCTTACCCGTTGCATTCCATCACTAACAGCTAGCTTTTTCACGCTAGGGGAGTAAAAAACCGAGGTATATTTTCGTTATCCAGCGTAATAATGCTTGCTTAATAACCCGGACTTTTTCACTTTCTACCACACAATTCATCGGTAGGTCCACCCATCCAATCACTCCCCTTTTATGAGCAGCCTCAGCTGTGACCTTTATTTTGGGCTGCCGTGCCGTTTGCTCTGCCGCAACGATATTTTGCCCTTATCCGCATTACTTTGTTCCCACCATGTACTGTACTTGTAGTAGAAATTTTATTCATCATTTTTTGTGGAAAAACTGCCTGATACTGGAGAAAAATGCACCAAAGCAGCGATCAGATTTCAGCCATTAATCTGGCGGAATTTCCGCCAGTTTGCCTGGCGAAAGAGATGATTTTTTGGCCAGTTTTCCGCCAGATTACTGGCGAGAAAACCGCCAGTATTGTGCGCAGATTTGGGCTGTTTATCCTGGCGAGTAATCCGCCAGGATCCGAGCCATGGTGCAATACCTGACGAAATTATGGTTCGGCGTTTGCATCTATCATCGATTGCCTCACAGCACATTTCACCGTCCAATAATTTTATCACAGTATTAATCCCCAGCCACTGAGTAATGCTGCTCAGGACGGTCCAAATTTATTGATGCCCCATACCCAGTTTTTCCCAATGCTAAAACTACCAATGAACTTTGCCCCCTCAATTACATCTCTTATTCCACGCCGTTTTCCGCATGACGTTCGAGGAATAAACCCCACACACTACACTTATTTTGATAGTGATACCTATTAGCTGACCGAACGGAAAAGGCTGTATAGAACCAATGGACCAGTTTGGGGGACTGACCGATCTACTGGATATTCACGGCACTCCAGTGATCCCAGGACTTTGCATCTTGACCTCGTGACCTTGGTCGTGTCGGTACAATTAGTCAGGAACTGCACGATCTACATGTCTTGTTTTGCCCCATATCTGTATAGGCTCCAGCCGTATTGCAATCCTGGTATTGACGTGGAAACCTCTAGGCTCGGGTGGCGAGGAAAGTAATTCCGGAAGCAACAATATGATCGGAGACCACAAAACGGGAGCAAAGTCGTACGTGCTAATTCTCGTGCTGCGTCGTGTACATGACGGGGCCTATAATATTGCGGAGTGCGAGCAACCTGTACCATCCCGTGTTGGGATTTCTTTAGGTAGACTTCTGATAGGGTTGCTCCGACAAAATGTTAACTACTTGACCAAAGGTCCTCATATACAGTCATTCACCACTGAATGGGCCACACCATTCAATGGGCCAAAATACTTTGCGCTCGCATAACTTTTGAGCCGCTGCCTTTCTTCTTCTAAAATTTTGCACACGAGCATAAATGATGTCTAGCTACATCCTCTGCCAATTTTCTTATGCTCTCACCAGACCAACGAGGAAAAACATGGGGTACAATGACGTGAGATCTGCAAATTTCAAATGTCCCAATTCGGATATTGCAAAGTTCTGCTGCTTGAAGGGCAAAATACGACTTGAAGCGACGTCGATTTATTCCCAAGATGATACTATTCATGTTTAGAACGCTTCTACACTATGAAAGGGGAAGGAAATCCGTGTGCATGCCTGACATTGGGGGTGTGTCTAGCAAACTAGCTTGCAGGGAACCATACACAAGGACTAGGATGACCAAAGAGTACAGGAACAGGTCTCAAATGCATTAGAAATAGTATCGGTCTAGTTACAGGGTCAGCCCCAAATCTGGGGTTTTGAAGCCGGCGGTATGGATGGCGTAATTGCGGGTGCACAAGGTTGGGTTTCCCTCATTATATCAAGATGTCTAGGAGAGCGGAATTAAGTACAAGGGATGATATGAGTCCAAAGGGCCCACCATAGTGTATTCTCAGTTGTCTAGCAAGCTTTCTGACGAGCAAAGTGTGGGCCACGGGCGACATTCCCACGGTTGGCCCACTGGGTGGTGGCAAGCGATTTGAACCCCCCGAAGTCCACAACACAAAATTTTCCGCAATTTGGGTTAGATATGCTTGAATTTTTGCACCAGGAGTCTTGAGATATCATGCTACGTGTTGACTAACTTTTTGGCCGACAATCCTAGACTTAAGGTGCGCAATGACAAAATTACCAAAAGTGGCCCATTCAGCGGTGAATGACTGTACAC
>WIDE01000218.1:13217-27551 GCA_015039315.1 Clavulina sp. PMI_390 | reverse complement strand
TCCCTCCCTTTGTTACTAAAGAAGCTCTACTCTTTAGGAAAATCTGCGACTCTCTTAACAACCAATTAGCCAATCCCAAGCTAAGTACAAATTCTCCCTCCCTTATACCTAACCTCTTTCCTTCACAGGATCACACTACCAGATCTTCAAACCAAAATGTCCATTCCATCAAGTTCCAAAGGAAAGGCTGTTCAGTTTGAGGAAGTTTCTGATGGCTATGAGAAGCTCCAGAAAGGGTCTGACTCTCCTTTACCTACAGAGTCCCCTGCAAATCCGGAGTTCAGAAACTGCCCTACCTCCTTTACTATCCAGTATGCACAGGCCTACTTGCCAGTTCTTAAGCAGTGTGCCTAGTGCATCCACTAGTTCCACCCCTGTTCCTAATACTGGGACTAGTGCTTTCAATCATTCACAGGAGCAGCCAGCTGTCCAATTTGTTCCTACTTCATTTCCAGCTAGCACTCCAGTGTCTGCATTTACCTTCCCAAATCCTACCCCAGCAAGCACATCTTCCTTCACCAGTCGCCCTATGCAGTCCATGAGCACACCCTCCATTGGGGCAGCACTGGCTCATAGCTCAGGAAGTGGTGGAGAGGAGGTAGTGCTAACAAAAATCCTTAATGCCATTAAGAATGCCGGACGTCCAAGCATGCCACTACCCGGATCAGATGGAGCTCCGCGCTTCAGGGGAAAACATCTCCGCGCATTCTTAGATGACTACAACATGGCCACCACTAGTGCTGGGTGGTCTGACAGTGAAAAGTGTGATCACTTACCCAAATATGTCAGCCACGCAAACAGAGAAATTGTTCTCAAAATGAAGCCACGTCTAGATAAAGACTGGGTAGGCACAGAGAAACGCATGAAAGAGCTCTTTAGCATGGGTGATGAGAAAGAACGGTTCACACAGGACAGTATCAATCGATTTACCCGCAAGAGCCGCTCTATTCGGAGCAAGAAAGAGTATGCTGCGTTCTACCGAGAATTTACACGACGTGCTGACAATCTCAAAACATCAGAAGCCATGTCCCCAGGAGAAAAGAACAAGTACTTCTGGAAGGGGCTCCCATCACCCCTCAGACAAAGCATTCTGCTTCGACTCCATTCCCAGAATCCTCACATGAACATTAGAGCTGCTCCGGATGTGGATGAAGTTCACAAAGCTGCGCTCAGCATCTTAGATAAGGATTCTCTCTTATTTGAGACTATAGGCTTCCTAGGGACTGAGTCTAAATTGACATCCAGTAGAGAGACGCGCCGCAAGAGCAAGGAGGCACTGCGGAAGCGCTCTCGGCTCAGAAACACATCTGACAGCGACTCCGACAATTCCGATGGCTCTGAATCGGACTCGGAAAGCGACGACAGCGATTATGCGGAATATTATAATAGTGATATAGATTCTAGTGACTTGTTTTCAGAAGATGAATCCTACAAGCGGCGCAAGCGCAAGTCGTCGTCTACTAAGCTAAAACGAAAGCACTCCCGCAGCCGCATCCAGCCCAACCATTCTGAGTCGTCAAAGGAAGAACTAAATCGCTCCCATTCGTCCTTACCCACTCGTGAAGCCAAAGCAACGACGTCTGTCGACGAGTTGGCTCGCATAGTCGACCGGCTTGCTCTTCAGGCCACAGACGTCACAAGAACTGACACTGGCGCGAATCCAGCCAGTGAAGCCGTCCTCAGAGCTTTGAATCGAGTCACGGACGAGTTGAATGAGACTCGTAATGACGTCCATAGCCTAATGGATCAGCGAAGGTTATTTCGTGACGTCAGTGGGGAAAAGACGACTGGAAGATGCTTCTGGTGCGGACAGATTACTAACCATCCAAAAGGCATACGCAACTGCCCGGAAATGCAGGCCCTCATGAGAGAGGGAGCCTGCATCGACGAAGGAGGTCGTGTTTTGATGGCAGATAGAGGACCACTACCTCGCGCGCAAATGGGCGAAGGGGTTGCGGCCGCTATAAGACGATTACATCGCCAACGAAGTCAGAATGGCGCACTGCGAGGTAATCCAGGACCTTCTACCGCACGCGTATCATATGCAAGCCTAGAATACGCTTCGTCAGAGTCAGAGTCAGAGGACGAAGCGGAGTGGAGTGAAGATGAAGATATCAGGGCTTACTATGATTCGAACGACACATTCTATGGGTCCGTCATGAATGCTGAACGCACCACAAGGTCTAATAAGAATGCTCGCTTCGATCCAATGAGCCAGGATAAGCGGCCGTCTCACTCCAAGCCTCGACGAATGGTATTCGACGGAGTAGAACTACCTCCAGCTGGACGACCGACTCCTACGCCAGCTAATCCTGAAAGTTCGAAGAGAGTGAGCTTTGAGGAGCCAGCTCCGCCTAGGAATGATCCACATATAGCCCCAAAAGAATCGAACGCACCGCCTATCAGAAGCTTCCCCTCCCATACTCCAGCTAATCGCGCGCCAGTCGTTCCGCCGACGCCTGGTATCATCCCGCGACCGACTGGCCATTCCAACCATGATAGTCGATACGCAAATGAGAATCAGCCTCCTCGAATTCCATTTCCAGGACCTGAAAGACACTTACCGGCTAAGAATCCGCCCAAAGCTAAGTTTACGACCTCCATGCGCGAGAGTTTCAACTCTGCCAGCGTGTACCGCAATCGAATCCTAGCTGCCCCAATCACCTTGCCACTAGGAGAGCTGCTCTCGCTTACGCCAGACGTCGAGAAGCTCCTCAGCCAGGACACGCGACTCCGTAGCATTCCCCTAGCAGAGCTGGAAGGTGAGGGACGAGCGTCGATAGCCATGAACGATCAGGACACTGACAGTGAATGGTTCGTCGAGGAACCTGTGGGCGTAAGCAATGAATCACGTCGTTCCAGAAGACACTCGAGACGACCGAGACATCACGCTCTTGTGTTAGCAGGCAACATGAACAGTACGGAGCCAGGAGCGCAGGCTTACATTGTTTCTGCTGGTACATTCCTAGTGTCGATTGGAACCACAGAATCAATCATGGCGATGATAGACACGGGAGCTGAGATGTGTATCTCAAGCCCTCGACTTGCAGAACAGCTAGCCGATCAGTTCCCAGTCGACTACGAAGGAAAGTCGTTCCGTCTACGCGACGTGTCCGGAGGAGTCAGCGAGCTCAAGGGACGATTCAATAACTTACCAATTACCATCGGGGGGTATCGCTTTGGAGAAAATGTCTTCGTCGGCGAAGACTGGAGTAGCTCCTACGATCTAATCCTTGGTCAGCCCTTCCTACAGCACGCAGCATGCAATATCATATACCATGATGGCGCTATATCGCTCCATGTCTATCCCGGAGGCGATCGCTCGCGCGAACCCGTTAAGGTCAAGCTCTTAGCTGCCAGTAAGAGACCAAACCGATCAACGGCGCGAGTGGCTATGGCTCGAATCGATCCATACAGTGACGAGAGCGATGACGAGCCAAGTCAAGCTCTGATTAAGAAACATATGAGCAAAGACAACTCGGACGAGTCAGACGACAGTAGCGAGAGCGAAGACGAATCACTTACCTCGCAAAGCAACTGTTCTGCCGTCGATCAAAAACAGCTAGCCCACGTGGCTCCAGCAATTTCTGTTAGCACTCCACCTCTTGATCAACAGTTCTCGATGATAGTGCAACACTTACACCAAGTTACTGGCCAAGCTAGCGATCGTCTAGCGCATCAAGAGCTAATTGAGATGTATAAGCGAAAAGTTTACGATCAGAGAATCCGCATACCCTTGGGAAGTGTGGAGCTCCAGCTCAAGAACGGACCGTTTGAGGCTACGATCCTACGAAAACTGGTGTTAGCTCTCTTGGACATCGATGCGCCATATAATCTCATCACACAAGAAAACGTTGAGCGGCTCAATCTCACGACGCGCGCTCTCAGACACGCTGCAGATGCTTCTCGACGCATCGAGTTCTGTCCAGCGGTACCCATAGTGATTGGTAATGGACCTAGGCTTCCAGGGGTGTTCATCGTGACGAACGATCGCATTCCTGGAGGGTTTGACATCGTAGTAGGGAAACCGTGGATTATAGGCGTAGAGAGATTCAATCGGGAGCATGGCAAGGAAGAGGACTCTGATACTGACAATGAAGAATCCAAAATCCTGCCCATCATCGACAACGAATCACCGCCGCAAGGACTCGAAGAATCAATCCCACCGCTGGAGAGTTTCAAGCAGAAGTCCCGGCCACCCAGGGCCAGTAAGCGAGAAGAATCTATAGAGGATGATCAGACCGTGCTGAGTGCAGCTACCGCTCTCGTTAGCCTCAAAGAAACGAGCACCCTTTGAAGGTGCGAGGCGCTGGAAAGACTGACCGAAGATGAAGCGGAAGCCATATTAGACCAGATTGTACAGCACAACTATGGCTCCCTTCTGACAATGCCATCTGCTGTACATAACCTCCGTAGCAATGGCATAACTAATCTTCGCGAAAATCTGATCAGCGTCTATAATCAAGCAACAGGAATACATCAGTTCCGACCAGGCAAACAAGAAACCATAGAAAGAATGCTAACCGTCATTGATAGGGCCTCTGAAAAGCTAGCCGATGCATTTGGTGCAAAGTACAAACCTGTCGCTGTTAAGAAACGACCAGTCCCAGTGAGTCTGCCGTATCGACGACGAGAGCCATATAAGCCGCTCCCAGAACCGGTTCTTCCAGAGTTTCCCATCCATCCGCCGCATTATTCCCAATTTCAGTACACTGAAAAGCTAACCAAAGAACGAATGAGTGGAATTAAGGACAACATACAAGTGGGAATACTCACCGAGGATGAAGTTAGCCTTTTATTTTGGGTCCTTGCACAGAATGAGGATGCGTTAGCATTCGATGACAGCGAGCGAGGAACATTCAAGGAAGAGTACTTCCCTGACTACATCATAGAGACTGTACCACACGAACCGTGGCAAGAGTCGCCCATCCCAATTGCCGCAGGACTCAAGGATGAAGTCAGGTCCATGCTCCGAAAGCAAGTCGAAGCCGGAACGCTCGAACATGCAGACTCATCCTACCGATCGCGAATTTTTGTTGTCCAAAAGCCCAAAGGAGGTCTGCGAGTAGTGCACGATCTCCAGCCGTTGAATGAAGTAACCGTGTTAGACGCAATGCTACCTCCGAACGTAAACGAGTTTGCAGAGTCGTTCATAGGGTACGCGATGTACGGCGTCGTCGACCTCTACTCAGGATACCATCAGCGACGACTGCATCCAGACTCGCGACCACTTACAGCATGCCAGACACCGCTTGGATTGATGCAGCTCACTTCTCTTCCCATAGGCTTCACGAACTCTATGCAAGAGTTCCAGCGTTCAACGAATCACATTGTTCATAACATGGGCCCAGAAAAGGCAAAGTCTTTTGTGGACGACATATGCATTAAAGGACCTAAGTCTATGTACATGCACCAGACGATCCCAGGAAACAATCAAATTCGACAATATGTATGGGAGTACGCTCGTACCTTGTATGAATGCTTAGCAACGTTCAAGATTGCTGGAGCCACCGCTTCCGGAAAGAAGATCGTGCTCGCCGCTCAGAACATTACGATAGTGGGATATGAATGTTCACTCTGGGGAATCCGTCCGCGACACGGAATGGTCACAAAGGTCAAGAACTGGCCAACTCCGACCAATCCATCCGAAGTGCGCGGAGCTCTAGGAACATTGGGTGTATTCAGATCGTGGATAAAGGACTATGCAAAGATCGCGAAACCAATGACTAAACTCACCACGCTTCTTCCACGAGACTTTGTCTGGACAACCGAAGCAGACAAGGCCTTCCTAGAACTAAAAACTAGAGCATTGAATATTTCAGGGCTCAAGAAGCTGGACATCAAGCTAGCGAAGCAGGCATCACTCACCGCAAAGCCAAATGAGATCGTCGAGGGTCAGCTGATCCTAGCCGTCGACAGTTCAATTATTGCAATCGGTTTTATCCTGTACCAAGTGTTCTGGGACAATGACGAAGAGCTACTGCCACCAGATTCGTCCTCATCACTCACCATCGATCTAGAAGCAGTAAAACCTGCTCCCGCAAAGCGAGTGCCACGCCTGAAGAAGTTCCCAATCCGGTTCGGTTCCATCACGCTGAACGAAGTAGAGAGTCGATATTCGCAGCCAAAAGTCGAGCTGTATGGATTGTTCCGAGCTCTAAAAGCAATACAGTACGAGATTTGGGGTTTCAAGATCATTGTTGAAGCTGACGCGTCCTTCCTGAAGAAAACGGCGAACTCACCCGAACTCCCGAATGCAGCCACTACTCGTTGGGTCGCGTACATCCAGCTCTTCGATATCACATTCAAGCATGTACCAGCCGATCTGCACAAAGCGCCTGACGGACTTTCACGACGAGCGAAGGCTTGGGAAGATTCGGAGATCAGCGAGGTAGACGAGGAAGATGACGCGCATAAACGAAGCATGAGCGTACCTCAGCTCCCTGTGATCCCAGAAGAAAGCGACAACGATAGTCCTACCATAACTGGAACGGAGCAGGAAGGCATCGAGGCACCAGTCAAAAACCAATGGCAACGTGAACGCACTCATGCGTGAGTTGCTGCCGGCGAAGTTGAGGAAGTTGGAGTTGATGACGAAAACACACAAGAAGTCGGTGTGGGCGATGCGTCAGCCCCCTCTCATTTTCGCGATGAAGGCGGAAACAGCGTACCTGAAAAGGAAGAGGTCAACGACGAGAACAACGACTATTGGAATCATATTATCCAATATCTTACCAATGGTTCTATACCACAGGACTTGACAGTTACAAAGAAGTCCTTCCTTCACGCCGTCAAGAACTACTTCTTAACCGAAGGATTGTTATGGCGAAAACCTAGGAAGGACCTTGATTGCGAACCTAGAAGAGTGGTCGTCAGTCCAGCCACACGAGCCGAACTCATCCGTAGAGCTCACGACGAATCCGGTCACAGAGCGAGAGACGCAACATACGAGAAGTTAGCAGGGTCGTACTTCTGGCCCAGCATGTATTCACAGATCACCATATACTGTCGTACCTGTCGAGAATGTCAAATGCGATCCGCTTACCGACCCAAGGTACAAGTGCAACCGACATCCGTTCCGACCATCTTCCACAAGTTCAACCTGGATGTAGTCGATATGGGAGTACGGTCAGCAGGCTATAGGTATATTGTCGATATTCGCGACGATCTCACCGGATGGTTAGAAGCGCGCATGCTCAAGACCAAGACGGCCGAGGTAGTAGCACAGTTCCTCTGGCAGGATATCGTATGCAGGTACGGCTGCATACCACAGATCACGACTGACAACGGTCGGGAGTTTGTGGAAGCCGTAGATATCCTGGCTCGACGATACGGCATCAAGATCGTTCGAACGTTGCCTTACAACCCGAAGGGCAACGGGATGATCGAGCGCGGTCACCGAACATGGATAGAATCGATCTGGAAGCTATGCTATCAGAAACCAAAAATGTGGAGTGATTGGTTTTACGCAGCAATGTGGGCCGATCGAATCACTGTAAGGCGGAGCACTCACTATTCGCCATATTACCTCGTGTTCGGACGAGCCCATGTCTTCCCTTTCAACCTTGACGAACCAACCTGGTACACAATCCAATGGAATACTATTAGAAATACCGTAGATCTAGTAGCGGCGAGAGCCCAACAGTTACGACGCTTACGAGAAGATAGGCTGAAGGCGAACAAGAGTAACGTCCGTACACGAATTGAGGCTGCGCGAGCGCACGACGTTGCCAACGCGAAGCGCCTGATCTCCGGACGATATCGGAGAGGAGAGTTCGTGTTAGTTGCCACAAAAGGCTATGACGTGAATAGGCCTAGAAGGAGCAAGTCGGATGAGCGATGGGTCGGGCCATTCAAAGTCCAGAATAGGTATCGATCGGGCTCTTACCAACTGAAGGATCTGAACAAAACCATCCTGTCGGGGAGCTTCCCAGCCAGCCATCTCAAGCCGTTTTACACACGTGGAGAACAAGTAATTGGCGAGGAGCTAGTAGACCCCATTGATGACCCAGATGACCCCAACGAGTTTGCGAGCAGCTCCGGTGAAGAAGAACTTGTTGACGACGATTACAGCCCTACTGAAGAGGAAAACGAGGAAAGTGAGAACTAAGCGACCTGTAGGCTTCAAATCAGAAGTCCGGGCCACTTTGGCAAAAGAAAAGACGATCTCTAACCTCATACTTGAAGCACCAATAATGAAGCGATGCCAGACTTCTGGTCAGGGCGAGGTACCGCATCAAACCAAACCAGACTACGTCGCAAGACCGAGAGTTTGTGACCACGTTTTCAGCTACAACCAGACAAAGACTCCAGCAACGGGATCATACCAAGACGAAGGAAAAGATCTTAAGAGAGAAAGCACCGCATTAGATTTTCAGGTAATGATGGGACTTAGAGGATCGCAGCTCAACTCACAAATCAGGCTTGAGCCGTGACGTGACAAGCTCGAGTGACCAGCGCTTCCAAGTTGTTCACCGTCCGAACTCTCCACCATTCCTGCTATCCCCGTACCATTGCTATGCCTATTCCATCGTTTCCAGGAATCTGGCCGTCTGATCGAAACTTGGAATCCTATATTCTGGAAACCAAGCCGGATCAGATTACACCAAAACTTCTAGCCCGCAACGTACCCCTATCCAGGATTGCTGGAACTACCTTCTGCAAGAATTTTGGTCATCTCAACGAGCTATAAAGCCATGACTTAGACCGTAAGTCAAAGCCTGAAAACCTCAAACTTGCACTTACCAAATCGCTGACCAAATCGCTACTCAACCTTGAATCCAACCGTATCCCAAATCGCCAATCTACAAAAACCATCTCCATTTACATCCATCTCTGTCCATCTCCGCGAATCTTAATCGAATCTTCCTTGTTTACCAAAACACCGAGTCGAATTCGGCTGAAACCAAGGTTCGAGAATTGTCGCCGTCCCATTATCTCAAGCCACCACAGCCGCTGATCCCACTGAAACAGTTCCTCGACTCGACTCGCCGCTCCGTCGATCCCTAAGGAAGCGCGAGAAACCTCTCTCGAAACATAACCAGGCCCCTGTACTTCGCAACCCAATCACAATTACAACACACCCAACCTACCAACCTAGCGCTACCACACATCGCGTAGACCCAGGTATGAGCCTGTTCTGTTCCCTCAATAAGGAAATCGACATGACGCTGATTCTACTAAAGCGTCGTCTCCCTTCAGTTAGACCCAGAAACCACTCCAAGTTACTTTTTCCCTTTTCGCTTTCCACACCACTCCATTCCCGAGTTTACGCTAAAGTCTCGTCGCGAACCTACGACGTCACCATAGCCAAGCCTCGCCAGTACCAGAAAGGTACGAAATCACGCCAGATTGATTGGGCGTTGAGTTGAACGCTAAATAAAGAAATCAATAGCTTGTCGCTCCCAACACTCAGTCTCTGCTGTCGCCCACTCTCCATTTGTCTCCCCATCTACTTTGTTCACCTCCTTGATATCGCCTCTAGTCCTTTCTCTTTCATCCCAAGTTTCTTTCGTCTCCCCTTCTCATCAACATCCTACACAAGATCCATCGGCTCGCTGCCTCGCGTCTCGCCGTTGATCCAAAGTCTTAATCACTCACATCTCCGTCCACCGCGAGTCTCTGTCGATTGACCCGTATCAAATTACCCAACTTCACTTCCATTTCTTGCTCGTCGCTTTCCCTGCAACAAGCAAATTCCTTTGTTTCCTCGCTACTCAGTCTCTCCAAGGTCAGTAGTCACAACTGTGCATTGTGATTGCTGAAGCTGCGTGACTGACTGAAATTTGCATTCATAGCCGCGTGAACCGTTCCCAGCCAGTCAAACGCTCGCGCGCCCTTTGTTCTTACATTCCTATCTTGCACCATCTTGCAAAACCCCTCACAACATCATGTCCACGTCTCGCTCCCCTCTTTTCACCGAAGTTGTGAAGCACGACCGTTTCCGACCTCTCCCAAACCTCAAGGACCTTCAACAAGTCCGCTTTGCCATGCCTGCTGGACACACTCCTAGCGACGAATCCCTCGAAACTATCGCTACTGCGTCAAGCAGCCCCCTTTCGTCCCCAGACAGCGAATCCATGCCAGACTTGGAGCCAGTTGGCCAGGAGTCGATTGATCTTACACACGAGTCTGATGGCGACTCGGACAGTCACGGCGAGTTTGTCTTTGCTACCAGGGTCACTCGGTCGACCTCCAAGCAAGCGTCGCAGGACACCAAACCGGACCTCCGCTCGGCCAACCCGTTCGAACCCCTGGTTTCCCTCAAGGGAGAAACTCCGCCTGCTGTTCAGCCCAAGAATGAGGGCAGCGGAGGAGTAGGACCTAGTCGTACCCCCGTCCGTGAAAACCGCAAGAACCAGCAAGGAAAGGTTACAGTTAGTGCGCAGCCTCAACACCGTCCAAATATGATAAACTGATCATGCATTATATTCAGAAGGCTCCTCCAGCGAGTGCTCGGCGCAACAAGACGGAGAAAGAAGCAAACCAAAGCGGTCCCCGCGAGGTTTCTCAGCCCCGTCGCAGCGTCTCGCCCAACCCTTCTCCTTCCGTTCCCATGCGCACGACGCCCGAGCGACCCCCTGTCCCAAAGAAGAAGAGCTCGAGCGTCTCTGCTGTCCCTTCAATTCTTTCCTACGTCACACCCCCCTCCTCGTCGAACTCGTCCACTCCGCCCGAACACCTCTCGCCTCCTGCATCCTCCTCCACTGCCTCCGCTCCCCCGCAAATGGCCATACCCATGACTAGCACACAGGCCGAGCCTCATCGGTTTCCTCCCGGACCAATGGGCGGAGCGCCGCCTGTGCAGTCCCTGCCGTACATTCCGCCCCATCGAGTTGCTCAACAATTCCCCATACAGCCCATTAGCATGTCGTTCCCACATGTTATGCAGTACGAAATTGCTCGTACGCAGGGTGCCTTGATGGACTTTGCGCGCAAGATGGGTATCGTGGAAGCAGGGCTGGCTGATCTCAAGGAAAAGAGCGGGAGCGCCGAGGAAGTAAAGGAGAAGCTTCACATGGTTCAAGGTGCTGCAAACGAGGCGAGGCTGGCTAATGTTGCAGCCACCTCCGCTCGTGAGCTCACGGCGGCACAGACGGCGGCTTTGCATGTCCTATCGGGTCGCCTCAATGCCTTCAACATTCAGCTTCAATCAATGGCTGAACGCGTTGCGAAGCTTGAGGAGGACAGGTCCAGCAAGGAGCACCAGCTCGTGTCTTACCGTGACCTCAAAGTTCAGATGGACATTCTGGACGGCCGGTTGACGCGCGAGATAGTGTCCAGCCGTCGATTGACGGACCGGTTGCTGTTCGACGTGAATATACTCAAGGAGATGAAGACTTTCCCTCGCGAACACCACGCTCTCCTGCTACGAGATGAGGACATCAACAACCGCCTCCTCCTTCGTCTCAAGTCCAGCGATCCACATCTACTCTACGCACAAACCTATCGCGGAGTCGTCGGCATTGTCCATGCGTGGCAGGATCATTTGGGGTACACGTTACCTGTTCCCCAGATCATGTCGGAAATGGACTCACGACGAGGGCCTGGCTTTACGGACAAGGCCACTGCTGTTTATGCTGCCCTCAAGACCTTTCGAGGCCTAATCGACGCTGCAAGGGCTATCCGTAACCCTGTTCCAGGTCGGGAAGCGCTGCAGAAGAAGCAGCAGGCCACCGTGGTTCTGCAGCTATGGTGTGTCACCTACGAGAACACGAAATCGGCCCTGATTGACATCAGTATGGCCGCGGGAGAAATGTATGAGCGTGCAGGAGAACGCTTCATCGGATTGCAGGTCAGCATCCTTGGGGAAGTACTCAAGACGCTGGTAGCGGATGCGGAAGTGCCACGGGTATCCATGAACGCCGGCCCTCTCTTTGCAGGCGATGGCCTCCACCCGGGCCACCGATGGCTGCCAGCTGTCACCTTCCATGATAGGCAGTATGATACGGATCGTCCAATTGTTCCCAAAACCATGCCTCTCCCCCATTCACTCCATTCCGGCATCGTGATGAACACCTTCTTCAAGGTGTTGATTTGCGTGCACAACCACGTTGTTTCCGTTTATCCCCATTGTCTCCGTGCCAACCACCCGATTGTGGGACCCCGATCTAGTGTCCACCGCCTCGTGGATGGTCCCTCTACCGTTGCTGTGGAGTGCCCCAATAACTTCACGCAAACTTCCATGCGGAGGGCATTTATTGATTGGCTCCAGATGGAGATCGAGGCGTGGATGAAGGATTTGGGTGATCTGCAGGAGGTGGAGAAGCCCGCTCGCTTGCAGGAGTACTGCGAGACATACTCCTCAGTCTCGCGGTTGCTCAAGGGAGTGTTCCATTATGTCATCATTCATTCGTGGGGAATCATGGATGCGAGAGCGGAAGGGGACCTCTATGTTGGATCTGTGGCTCAACTCCGGGCCTCTCTTGCTGCTTTCCTTTCCCTCCAAACTGACAAGATTTCCCATTGGGTTCTAGATGACACTCCCTCACCTTCCAACTCCCTGCTTGACATCACTCTTACGGTTCCTACGCTTACTCGGCGCGCCCCTGAGACCCTGCGGCCCCGTGTGGCGGGAGATGGTGTTATGAACTAACCGGACCCTCTCCCTTGGAATCAATTGCTAATGTACTCTTGATTGCGTTCACATGATTTTCCTTTACCTTCTCATGTACTATACGGTAGTACGGTTGTGACTTATACAATGATGTTGCAACTTGACTTCTGTGTGGCCCTATGACCTTTACTAACTTTTCTCCTTGACCCAATTAGTGGACTTAAGAACTTGGCTCCCTACGGGACTTTGCGTTCAACATAAGTAAGGATTGGCCTCGGCCTTATGATGCGGGCTCAACCAGGCCGCAAAGTAAGATCAGCACTGCGGCTAGACCCATAGAAGAACCAAACCCTTGGAACAAATGATCGGCCGGCGTTTAGCACTTAGGGAAACTATTCCATTTGCAAACAGAGACATGATAGTACTGGATCACCCGACACTGTGCAATGTTGACTGCAAACATCAAGAAGTTGGTTGATCTGCACGCTAAATTGTCTTAGCTAGAACAAACCAACCGTAAGATTCTTGCGGATTGCAGGCAAGGTCAATCAGTAATAGGGGATGAGTTTGTAAAATTGTAACGGAGTGAGCCGGCACGTGCTGCTAGTGAGTCGCCATCACAATAAAGGGCATTGGGGTGGGGACCAACTCAAACCACTGCTGTCCACCCTCAACCTGCTTCACAATGCTCAACCAACTTACTGGGATTGCTACTCTTGTTGCAGCACTAGGTTATATTATTCTAGGCGTTTTTGTTCTTGCTACTGGACCTAAGGGTCTGGACATCGTGTCTGGCATCGCGTTGGTTGGTGCAGCTGTTTTCATGATAGCTCAAGCTATCAACTTGGCGGACCTTGCAATTGCTATCGGTAGTGGACCATGGCTGCCACATGTTCACCATCGTTCAGTGGGTGCAGTGCCCAATCCAGAACAACCTAATGATGGCTTGGCTGTTGTGCGCGCAATTCCATTCACTCCTCATCCCTCTCCAACTCCCTACACAGAACGATGGGACACTGTCCATGTTTATTACGACAGTGCAGACTCTAATCATGACTTGGAGCATGGCACTCTATCCCAGTCATCTGCAACTAGTCATACGGACATCTCTCAAAACACGCGCTCTCAACATTCCTCTGTTGAACGCGATACCTTTGGAGTTGCGGTGCACCAGTCCCTCACAGCCTCACATCATCCTCGTTCGTTGATCAGTGGTCCAACCCGGACTGCATCCGCAGATATGGTGCAACTCCCACCATTTCTATGGGAACGTTATAGTGAGGACACTCATAGCAGTGGCAGTACAAACAGCCACACTACATATGAAACAGGCCCTTATTATCATATGCCATTGGATGAAAATCATCACGTCGCTCAATTCCGACCACCTGCTCCACATCCTCCTCATCCTCCCACAATAGTGAGTCGCGTGCCCATGGGTCATGTTCTGCCCATGCAGCAACTACCTGGCGAGTCTGTTGTGGTGACTGTTTGGCGTCCCTATGAAGCAGAAGGGCTGAGAGGCACTTATGCGTCACATCGCTTTATGGTGATTGGCAACATGTCCATCCTGGAGCCAGGTGCAGAATGGGTTGAAGGGTATCGTGTGGGAGTGCTGAGGAGACGCTCTTTCGATGTCTAAGGATGCTGCCAACGAGGGCGTTGGAGGGAAGTCCTGGCCATCTGTAGAAGGGAATATGGTGCATGGGTCAGATACCTCTCATTTTCGCATTTTTCACTAATAAACCTGACTTTGGGATGTGGAAATAGGACCTTGG
>WIDE01000217.1:16726-27830 GCA_015039315.1 Clavulina sp. PMI_390 | reverse complement strand
AACTAGAAAGCGGCTACAGCCCGTCATCCCAAAATGAGGACAAAACAATGATTCAAAGGGTGGCACTCAAAGGCTCTGCGGCGCTGTAGGGGCCTGTCTCTGTGCTAAATATAATAAACTTGTGTGTATAGTGTTTTGTGGTCGCTTGGCCCACCACAGAGACGATAGCCCCGCACCCATCGCATTAGCAAAAGGATGGTGTGAAATCTTGAGTTTGGAAGCCCTGGATCTGGTGCGAGGCGGATAAGTATCACAGACATTTCCGTGAAGCACTGCGAAGCAATTTAGGCAATAGGTCTGGTGCAGAAATCGCCAAAGCAATCAGCTGAACGATCAGGATATTACACTTTTTGCATTGGCATCTGATTCTCGGGCCGCTGCGCAGCCTTCATGGCGACGATCCATTTGTTGAGAGCACTTGCTGCTCCAACAAACCCACGGAACTCTGCGAGGCACAGCCAGGAAGTGATATGATTGAACTGCCTATATAAACAGGTACCACACAGAAACAACACCTCGAGACACCGCACAGGCGCATGGTCTATGTGACAAATTGCAAAAGATTCCCTCGGTGTAGTTTACGGACTGCAGAGCCATGTAATAATGCACAAACTTCATAAACAACACAGCCACACTCACTCAAGCAGCTTGAGTGCGTAGAATCAAGGGAAGCATCGTGTGGGTAGCGGAGGCCGATAGCAAATTGCGCGGATGATGCATCCCTGGAAAGCCAAAACTGTAAGACACATAGACAGCGGCAAATGATGATTGGTCCCAAGCCAAATGTCATTGGCATATGGGGCATAGCTAATCATATCGTGCGATGTTACCCTTCGGGCAATGCTGCTGACTGGTGTACGGGCTCCATGAATGGGACTATTCTGATTTGTTGGGTGTATTTACTGGCCTAACACCAGGTTGCAAGAAGTAGCGGTTTGCTTGGCAAATTATATTTATACGGAACATGCGGGAGGTATTATACAGGAAATAGTGCGGATGATGCTCTGTGGCGCAGAGACGCACTGATCAGTGCGAGTCTCCAGCTGCATTGCTGGGTGATAAAGCGTATTGTAGTTTCGGGTATTGCGTATGTGCGTGCAGAGAGGCAGAGCAAAAAGCAAGGAGTGCGGGTAACGCGATCATGGTGAGCGAAAAGAGCATCATAGCAGGCAGAGGTCGTAATGTATGATGTTTTGATAACAAATAGCATGCAGAGTAGTGAAAGGCGTCGCGTGTTGTAGGAATGGGGCGAGGGCTCGTTGTGGCGCGACGTGGCGGGATGCAGGAAGGAAATTCAAATTCGCGTTGAAGCGCCGCGCTTCGGAGCGGCCCGCAGTCGGACCGGGTCGTTCTTATAATTATAATACCTATAGATGTATATTCCTTTTTGCCACTTTCTCATATTCATCCCCTATGTCTTCGCAACAATCCATTGGGCGGAAATTCGCTGTGCATGCAGGACCACTATCCCAGTGTCGACATCGACAGTATCCGCAGATTAACTTGCTACATGTCTCCACAAATAAAGGCGGCCGATTCGTTCCACAATCTCTCCATTATGTTCGACCACTTCCACAGAAAATGAAAATACAGAAATCGGCCACCTGATTGAATTTCTTCCAACCCGTTTCAACGTTTCCAGCCGCTATAGCTACCACGAGGTATCTCAAGGCTGAGCCGATACCGGAGTGGGAGCAAACGCTAATACCAACTGTTCCAAGACCTGATTTCCAGATGGACGATCAGCTGGATCGTGCGCCCACATATCCTCTAATAGGTGCCAGAGAGCTTCTTGAACATGGATGGCTAAAACAATACCGGAGTTAGGACGTTCTGGTCTTCTCTTCTCAATGGCAAGCGGGCTCGTCTGTGGCTCGTTGGGTTTCCCAAACAACGGCTTTTTACCCGACCAAGCGTTCATGCAAGTCATCGCAAGGGAATACATGTCGCTTGCTTTATTAGTACGAAATTTCCCATCGGAAATATCCAGGAGTTCGGGGGCGAGGAAAGACGTCATGCCCCCTTCTTGAATCATCGTGAGCGACCGGCTAACTTCGTGACGAATGCGACTGAAGCCGAAATCGCAGAGATGTGGCTCTCCACTGTCATCAATGAGAACATTTCCCTATTCCACGCCAAGCTTTATTAGGAGATGGTAGAAGTAACATAAAAGAAGAATTACAGGATGAAGGTCGCCATGGATAACAGGTGGGCGTTGTGAGTGTAGATATGCTAGTCCGCCAGTCATACCAACAAGCTAAATCGCCCCGAAGATTAACGGTCGCTATTTCAGCCAGTTAAACTAGCCAGAAACAAGCCTTAGATGACTCACAACGCGCCGAAGGCTTTCTTGGTCATATGGATAAGGACTTTTGGACTTCAGACAGGCACGAAGCGAACCGCGTTTGATAAATGGTGTAATAATCAATGGCAGCGATGGACCGTCTCGATAAATCCCTAGAAACCGAAGAATGTTCGGGTGATCCAGCTGTGAGTGTGTGATGGCCTCGCGATGCACAAGCTATATGAACGGATGAGGACTGTGAGAACGAGGCACTAGGAGCAGCGTCGTACGTGCCTTCGCAAGATCTTCTTTTGAGTAACCATCACGAGGCAGCATTGATCGAACCACCACTACTTGATTCCCCATTACACCTTTGTAGACAATCATTTCACCTCCGTGGCCAAGGAGGGTTTGCCAATTGACCGAGATGGACCCAGCCGGAAGCCTCAAAGAAGGAGGTACACAGCCGAGGAGGGAACAACAGTCTTGCAGAAGACGCAAAGTGGCTGGACGCTCATCAGAACTTGCGGAGAGTTTTTTTAGAGACTACCGGGAAACTGATCAGAAACCCCTATGAGGCTGAAACGAGAGGACACACGTACATTAGAGGTTTCATCTAGAAGCGCCATCGCCTCTTCCTCTGGGAGTTCTGCCAGAACCTGCTCTCGCGTTATGCCGAATCTTGCGTAGACATGATCGGGGATTGGGATGGTAGGAATGATTGGAATGGTGGCCGGGAGCGGTGCATCAGGCTCGCCACCCTCAGAAACCTCAGGGGGCAAAGATATTTGCGGTAGATTCTTCATCCACGGGCGTTAATTCAGTCGCAAGTAAGCCGTTCTTTCTTCATGAAGTGCGACATACCGTTTCAGCCATAGTCCTAATAATCGATTGGAGGCGCTTACAGACGAGGGTCAGAAACTCATCTGGCCGTGCGAGTTCCGTCCCGATCGAGAGCTCGTGACACCGTTGTCTGTCTAAGTTGACTGCAGATCTCAACGTGAGGTAATGAGGGACCTTGCAGAAAAGGAAGAGGTTCATACAGCAGGTTCAAGGCTTGGATGACACAGCTCAGTGTTGAATAGATCCCTGTGAATGTGCAGGGGAAATTGCGACGCGAACGATGAAGACTCGAATGGCCTGGCCACCAACCTCGAGCAGATTCAGGAACTAAGCATGTGCCAGACCTGGCGTCAATCGGCCATTACATACACAACATCAATTCAAATCCAAGGACAGGTTCTCAACAATAGTAGGAGATCGTGGTGGGACTTTATCTGAAAGACGATGGTAGATATCTCCTTGTTCTGAAGCTTTCGCCCAAATCGCCTCATCGCGAGGGTAATAGGAGTGCTAGTGCACACTCGAAACTCGATTGTAACCAGAGCTGAGGTGCACGACGGAAGCAATGGAGTCATGTTTGGTTCGAGCGTGCATGACCTCGATGTCAACTTTGCCGTGTCCTTTCTCTAGTTTTGACGATGTGGTACTCACGCTCAGTGGATTGTTTGGACCACCAAAATCTCAATCATTCGTCCTATACTCGATACTAAAACCCAGTCAAAACGATAATCTTGATCATGATTGCACCCTCCTAGAACGGCATTCGCCTCAATCCGCATTCCTTCAAAACAAAGTCGCGGCCTGGATTCCCTGTGACACGACAGTATCGATGACATGGGGCGCCGCTCAGACAGGATGAGGAGAAAGGCACCGATGAAGGAGAGTGCGGGGAACATATATGATGCATGATGCGTTGTAATCCTTCGTCTGGAGTATGCACCTTACTAAAAAGATGGGAATCAAGCCAGCTCACAATTGAATTATATCCTCGCACTTGTGCTCACGATCAGCCTTTGAGCGTTATTTCTTTCGTGTTCGACTATTCTTTGTGCTTTTCGGGTGGAGCTGGCGATAAGCCTGCCGACCTTCGGGGCCTTGGTACGGGCTGGTGCGGCTCATCTTTTCCTTCATGCCTTGCCTTCGAGCATGGAATCCTCGTGATTCGATTGGCGAGTTACGTTGAAGTCCATCGTTAGATTCGTCTGGTGGAAACGATTTCGACTGTATTCCTGTACGATATTCAAAGCGCTGGTCATCGCAACAATGACGGTATTCCAGGGGAGGAAATATTGCAGCAACCACACTTCCCGAGACTTGGGGCATTTGTAGGAAAGTGAAGTCTCTCTCCTCCTCCTCCTCTTGCTCCCCTGCGTTTCGACGGTCGAAAGTCAGCGTTCCCTATCACTGTCATCAAATTCATCTTCGAAACGTATTTTTTGATGGTGAATTGCATCTCCCACTATACACCTTATGCCTCTACTTCTTGATACGATAATCTTTCCTGTTCCACACACGACCCTTTCCCGGACATACCACCATCATCCTTTCAGGGGTTTGATGATGAGCAAATGTGTGCGAGTGTGGTTACTCAGACGCCTTCTTTGCCCTTCCGATGTTATCTGTACCTGTGGAGTGCCTTGTCATTAGCAGAACCACCGATTTCACAAAGCAATTTTGCACAACACCCCGATCGAATGCGCTTCCTCTGGCCACATACCTTATTGGAGCGATGCGCGGGCGCGATTGTGAGCTAGCCTGACGTGTGAGCCCCCTCGTTTTGAGTGCGAGCCAATCTTCTGACCCTCAGGATCACGCCAAACTTCTAGTTAGCAGCGATGACGTCAGGAATGGTATTGCGAATGCCAATTTTGTTTCCCAGCTTTTTTTTATCTATTGTTTGTCATGCATTTAGACTCTTCTGAATGTCAAATCCAAATTCGAGTCAGAGGTGCAGTGACTTTAGGAAGGTCTTGCTACTCAATCAACGCCCAGATGAGCGGACCGTTGAGGTGGTGGTGACAATCCTACTCTTTCCATGTTTGGTGATTCTGATCAGTCTTGATCTTCCATATGCATTATTTCATTCAGGGTGTTTCTCTGCATGTTGATATTCCTTGATGACTCGAAACTGACTTATCGACGTCGATACAATTGCTAAGAAATTTTATTACTGTCATGATAGAGTCACCAAGCTGATTTTGATATTTCTTGTGCTGATTTCATCGAGGAAAGTTAATTGATATATCGCAGTGGAGCGAAAGGAGCGACTCGATCCCGTAGCTTTTGGTCAGGGCTTGTTGGAACCAGTTGCACAATTCTATCCCAAATGAGGATAAACCTTCTTAGCTACTTGCCTCGATTCTTCCTTGGAGCTGCACCTGCACCATCATTCATTGTCATTGAAGGCTCCTCTCGCGGCGACAGTTCCAATTTCGCCGCTGCCTTGGGCGACATTTTGAAGGCCGGTGGTTCGGCGGGATCACGGCCATTGTGCCCGATCCCCCGGAACTGCTCTACGAGAGGCGTCAAGGTCCTGTCTGCCTCCTCTGCGTTTCCACCCAAACCCAGGTCAGCTTCGATACCCGTCACAATAATTGAGGGAGGTACATTTCCGTCTGAGTTATCGTGAGTTTCATCTTCGGTCATGGCCGAGTACGATGTCCCACTGATTACGCTCTTCCATCCGAATGGAGGGAGTGTGTTTGGTGCCGGCGCTGTGGAATGGGATATGGTGACTGGAGAGGGCATTTCGAGCATGAGCTGATCTAATGTGAGCAGAGGTGAAGGGGGCGGAGGCAAGTCGAACTTGGGAAAGCTGAGGGTAGATGGCGTGGGAGTTGGGGTGTGCGGAGGTAAGATGGCGTGGGTGGGCGCGGTAGGTACACAATGCCCTGACAGGGATAAAGATGAAGAGTGTCGTTAGTAGACGCACCCTCCCCCAAGTTGACTCATTCACTTACAGATACATGTGTGGCTATTGGCGCCGCTTGCGACTAATAATCCAACAGAATTGAGCGCCACGAATGTAAAGGGGCCGTTATGCCCTTCGGTCTCAAGCCACGTCTCCGCAGTGCTCGGATTCCAGATTTTAACAGCTCCATCAGTCGAGCAAGAGGCGACCCAGTCTCCGCTGGGCGATACTACGGCAGAGAGAACCTCATCCTAAAAGAGTTGGAGCCGGAGACCACCGGAGACTGCTGGAAAGAACTCACCTTGTGCTCCGCAAACGACAAGCAACAGCGGCTCCCTCTTTCACCAACGCCGTCTTCTTCCCCGATCAGGACCGGCTGAAAGTGCGTAGCCTTTTTTTTGTCCTGTTTCAGCGAGAGGCTATCCAATTCTCCAGAGATGAGGATATTATTGACGGCGGCGACCATTGGACCTATGTCCCAGCATTTTAAGGCGTTGTCCCAGCTGCCACTTATCAATTGAGGGCTGTCACCCCTGAAGTTCACAGTGGATACAGGTTCCCAATGACCACGTAGGCGTTCCACCAATGCTTTATTTCTGATGTCCCAGATTCGGATTACCCCGTCCATGGAGCCGGCAGCTACCCACAGACAATCGGAAGAGACGGCTACAGATTTCACGCCAATGTTCATCTTTCTCGGTTCAATTATATCAAGGACGCTACAGTTCCATGTTTGAATCTCCCATATCCGGACGGTCCCGTCATTTGAACCGGAAATCAAGAGTTTCCCATCAGGTGAAGTAGTAAGCGAGGTGATCTCTTTTGAGTGGCCGACCAAAGATGTCTGAATAGCGCGCTCTGCGATATCCCAGATCTATAGAAGAGTTAGGAGTCCGTGAACAAGATTCTGAGTAAACGAACCCAAATATTTTTATCGTCAGAGCCAGCAGCCAGATAATTTCCATCGAGGGTAAAGCACATTGCACGGAAGGGTAAAACACCTAATTTCTCGTCTGTTTGATGGGCTAAGACGCTAAAATATACCAAAAATTAGGGTTAGAGAGAATTTTCAAACAGTGTTCTCACCAGACTATGGTTCCGGTTTTCGCGTCAGAGATCCGGATTTCGCCGTCGCAACTAACAGCAAGGTATTGACCATCCACAGAGAACTGAACGCAGTGAACAGCACTGAACTCATTTGATAGATAAAATTACGGTCAGCAATACTCTTGGGAACTATATCTCAAAGGAAAGTAGTGACCTATCATGTGCAATTCTTGAAGTGAATCTGAACTCAAGATCCCCTAAAAATCACTCATGACGGACGAACATTACATATAAGGGGGAAATAAGAGCGGAAATAAGCAATCAAAATCAACACGCAACAATTATTTTGGTTGCGTATGTGATAGAGATCAAAGAGGAGACCAAAAACGCACCTGCAATCAGTTCAAGGGACCAGCATCGTCGAAGCACAACGATTTTTGAAAGGGTTTAGCCGTCAGTGTCATACAGGGAAAGTGATCCAGAGGTAGATTGATTCGGTTGAGAGGAAGACGAGCGGACAACATTCGCGGAGGGTGATGAACACCAGCACAGCGAGGGACCGATGTTTGGCCGCCGGCGCCAGGGAAAGACGAGGTATTCGTTTGGGGAATGTTAGAGGCAGCACATCAGTCAGTAAAGGGTTGTTAGGTTTCGGGTGGAGTGCAAAAGGCAACACCCACACCACATAGCGCAGCATTAGAGAAACCAGGAGAACGTGAGTCAGGGAGTTTGGAATCAAAATCGGGGAGAGTTGATGTGCAAACAATAAGTCAATAGTATGTCAATCCAGGCGAAAACCGGAGTGATTTTCCAAAGAGGAAGGACCGATAGTCAGTGGCGGAATCGGTCAAGCGATCGCAATCGACGTGAGGGAGGTTCCGGGGATGTTAACAGTAGACCAGCGGAGCCACACGAGAGTGAGTGACATGCATCAATTTGGCCGACAGAGCCATATCATGACGCATCACCACGTTCGAGGAAGCAGTTGAGTTGGTAGGTTATGAGATCAGAAAGGGGGATAGCATCCATCCAGAAGCCATAGCCCATGCACGAATCGACAGCCCATAGCAACATCAAGAGAGAAGGTGGTGATAAACACAAACCATCGGAGAAGTGACCGTTAGTAAACCATTTAATTCGTGTCCAGGAGAGACAATGGATTAGTGGGAAAAGAATAACCCGAAGGTCCAGCCCTTGATTGCTTATATAAACAATCTGCACAATCCTCCACAGGGTCAAGCCCTTTGGTGGGCTAGCCGTGGAACCGCCAGCTAGAGACTGGCAGGCAAACCAGCAAGGAGTGTAGGAGGGGCGGAAAGGGTATAATACAAAGTAGTACTCACTAGCATCTAAATCGTGGTGCGGATTGGTGTTACCAGTCGTACCCCAAGCAAGATCATCGGCAGCGATCGTGGACGGAATTAGTGACAGGTGAGCTTTACCAGAAGTAGAGAGAGGCTCTGGGGCACCAGGGCCGCCAGATCCAGCCTCTTTACCATGATTTTTTTTCCCAGCTATTGCCCTGCGAAAATGGAAATAAAAAGTGATAGCATTAGTATCAAGATGAGACAATGGACTCGGTGTTCATTGCGGTGGCCGCCAGTTAATCCTGTGACTCGAGTACGGCGACCTTGTGGTGTATGTGGAGGAGGAAGGTAGTGGGCACTTACTCGACATTGATAGCTTTCTTGCTTCGCCTATGGGCCTTGGGCTTCGGGAACTGAGGATAGGCGCTTATATTCACGGTAAATGGCCAAAGGAGACAAGGATGAAAAGAATTGCCCAGGGGGAGAGTAATGTGCAAGTTTCAGCGAAGCTTTGGATGCAAACAACTATGCAGACATACACGCAGTTGATTCCGCGATCTATACATGCTGTGCAGGAGGCCTCCCCACCCTCCTGAGAAGCTTTCTCTACAAGGTCGCATTTCACTCTGCAAAGATTCAATTGATTGAAGGAGTCAAGCACAATTTGACGAAAACGGACGAGGTTAGCACGTCATCTATCGCACAGCTATTGCGAAGAGAGAGATACTCAGCTGGCGAATTTGGCATGACCCACACGCTCCAAATCGCTTTCTGGCGGAGGGTCGAGAAATGTGGTCGATTTGGCTACTAGGACCTCCAGAAAAAGAGGTGGTCCAGGAGCCAACAGGGGTTTCGTCAATTATCGAGACGCGGGATTTACCACCTGCAGAATGAGACCTAGGTCCCGGATGACTTCGAGCCGGAGCGGTCACAGGCGAGGAGGCAAAGCTAGGAGTCTGCGGGACAGATGAATGAAAGGAGTAGCTAAGGGACGACGGATATAAAGGGGTAAACTGGTTTGACAATCGAGGAGCGTAGGAGCCGTATCCTACGCCGGGTGGGAGGCCATAATAAGATAAATTGTAGTCGAAGATCGGGAGAGGTGGTCGATTGATGTTTGAGGGAGGGTTGGGGGTGTTCACCGTGCGGGCTGAGGAAGAGAACGCGTGATCAAAAGAGGCGGGGGGGTGACCATAACTGACAATATGGGAGCCAGGTCCCCGATAGTCTTGAGCCGTAGCGGTCCCAGGCGAGGAGGCAAAGCCAGGGACATACGTGGTAGAAGGATGAGATGTGCGGCTAAGGGCGGACGAATCTGAAGGGTTAAACTGAACCGATGATCGAGGAGGGTAGGAGGTATTGTAGACTACGTCGGAGGTGGGGTCAGAACCAGAGTAGGATGGATTGGTACGGGAGACGGGGAGAGGCAACTCATTCGTGTTCGAGGGAGGACGGGAGTTGGGCATCGCAAGCGTCGAGGAAGCGGTGGTATACATAGAATCGGGGTTGTGGTCGTCCAATCTATACACCGACTCCCAGTCCTGGGAGAAGGTGGAACGGGTCGAGTTGCTGACTGAACCCATGTGATGAACGGCAGGGAGGGGAAATGCGGTGCTGAGGGTATCATCTTCGGAGGAGATGACGACGTGCTCGGGAGCCGCTATGTCCATCGTTGAGAGCAAGCGCAGAGAGTAGGTCAAGGTTGTATGTCTCTTGCTTGGCCACACACAATGAATGGTACCAGAAAATCTTAGAAGCAAAGGACGTCCGCAAGACTGCAGCGTATTATGTGAAGGCAGGGTTCGAGATCGCGACAGCGGTCCAAGTATTTGAGTGCTGCTAGGTGGCAAGAGCGTCAGAGCGGGTGAAATGAATGGGGTCGAAAGGTGCTCGAGTTCCCCAATAAGACGCTCGGATACGATCTATCTTCCGCGTCAATGTCACGCGACGTACGCTTGACAGCACAGCGACTGAAGTAGGAGTATTAGGTTGTATTGAGTGTTGTTTACATCTTCATTCTGGCAGATTTTCTTTCAATTGCTCTTTGGGCTAGTTTCCACTTCTGCTATTAGTCTGGATCGACGCGGCTACAATCTTTGATTGAGATTTAACTAGTTGCCTAGTACGGAAAACAATGAATCCAGACGAATTCGGTTGACTCCGAAAACGAAGCTAACTAAGATACATTGAAAACTACTAGTGGAATCGACGGTAGATATTTGCTCACTGGTTACTGTACTATTTCGCCGATAGCTACATGCTGCGCGTGAGTGGCGCTCTATGATGCCGATACGGAGTGGTATTCAATTACTGTACCGGAACGACCATAAGTTCATTCCCACGGTCTCCTGCCAAATATGGTGCGGTTTGCTCTCGGCTTTTGTTCTCTATGAGCGCGTTTTGAGCTCTTGTGAGCGGATATGCCGTACCAGATTCTTGAAGCGTATCTGCTCCAGGTCGTCGATTAATTCTAGACTTCCTAATTCGGCTCGGCGCTTAAAAAACCTTTGAAAATCAATTCAGTTGACGAGGTGCCTGTGACCTGTGACTGAACTTATGGTCGTTCCAGTACAGTATAGGGGTCTACTAACTTGAAGCATCATAGAATAACATTTTTTGAGGAAAAGCAACCAAGGCGCATCCGATCAGTGGTGTGGTGTCAAGATTTGGCATTTTTATAGATAGCGTACAAAGAATCTCTACATTGGGTCT
>WIDE01000217.1:4018-16716 GCA_015039315.1 Clavulina sp. PMI_390 | reverse complement strand
ATGTTTAGATGGCAACTTACAATGGATGATGCAAGAAACATAATCAGTCCTGCACAATTGAGTGCGATAAGAAATGCCCTGACTATAGCACGGACAATGTGTCGACTTGCCCTCTCGGTGCCTTCAACAGGTAACGAGCTTTCAATGTGAGCGCGGCGACCTGACTGCGAATACATCGAAAAGGTAACTCTTTATCGTGTAGCCTTGAAGTGATGATGGATCATCAGCGTGGGAGGAGACCAACGAAAAGAATTGCTAGTGTTTGGTACCAATGATACCAGAACTCCAGCCTCATTTTGACCATCTTTGTTCGTGTTTTCACCTGTTACTGCTTGGCCGAAGCATACTGTACTGGAACGACCATAAGTTCATTCCCACGGTCTCCTGCCAAATATGGTGCGGTTTGTTCTCGGCTTTTGTTCTCTATGAGCACGTTTTGAGCTCTTGTGAGCGGATATTCCGTACCAGATTCTTGAAGCGTATCTGCTCCAGGTCGTCGATTAATTCTAGACTTCCTAATTCGGCTCGGCGCTTAAAAAACCTTTGAAAATCAATTCAGTTGACGAGGTGCCTGTGACCTGTGACTGAACTTATGGTCGTTCCAGTACAGTATATCCTTCACGAGCTTCTTCGCACGGTAGTACTGGACTGATTATGTGTTCGTCAATGTGCAAATCAACCACGAACATAATGTTTTTCAGCCTCTGCTCTAGGAAGATGATGCGGTAATCGTTGGAAAATGATGTATATAGTGCTGGTTTACACGGCCCTTATTACCAGGCTTGACTCTTCAGATTTGAGGATTCAATCCCTCTAGCCTAATATCGTGGACTCAAATCATGCATAATATCTACCGCTGTAATCGCTTATTCAAAGTTGTTTTTTAGAAACAGTTTTTAATCCTCCATCTTTCATTGGGGCCAGAGGAGCGCGATCTGTATCTCAAGCTATGAAGCAAATCATATCCCAAGATTTACATTGTTGGAGAGCTTGGTCGTATTGGAGGCCCATTGGATTAGTCACGTAGCAGATCAGAGCCACTGTGTTCTACCCCCCTCCCCCATCCCTCACCGCTCCTCAACGCTTAGGTGCTCGTACAAGTACTTCCTCAATCGGTTTCTGTACAAGAAAGGCTGCGTATGCAACATTTGCCTCAACATCACCATTCAAGTGGCGCAAATTCGAAGTTGAAATTGCAGCAGGTGGAGGCACCACAGGCAGCATGGGCGTTATCACTGCAGGTAGTCCTGTTGGAGGTTTATTGGAGTCAAGAAGTTCCATTCTGCGCTGACGCCGAGCCTCGATACGTCTCTGTGCCGAGCCTTTGAATGGCGTGAGGCAGAGGGCCACCAATAATACAAGAGGTATTACGGCAGCAATCATGCATAAGCCACCCCAAACTGGCCAAGCCCATCGTGTGGAGTGTTTGATTCGCCCACCCCACATGAAATACTGAGGAGAGAGACAACGGATTATCAGTGAACAGGGGTTTGGTATTGAGAACAGACCTACTAGGGATCCTCCTATGAACATCAAAGACCCCCCGATACCAAATATGAAAAATATCACAAAGATCGCTTTGGTCATAACATTGTTCACCCAATTTTCGCGATCAGGGGCGAAGGGATCTTCGAGACGCTGTCTTCGGCGCAGAAGCGACGGCAGCATTATTGATGCGGATGGGGTATTAGATGATGGAGACTCAGCACTGGAGGGGATGGTGGTCGAGGATTGCCAACCAGCAAGATATGCAGACCAGGTTGAAATATGCGCCGTAAAGGCTGTACAATACTCACTATCATCTTCAGGTGCTCAATGGTATAATATGCGCTTCAAGCGAAGCCCGGATCTCTTGAAGTCTCGCCAATCATCCTGGAGTGGGAAGCGACTAGAGGTTTCACAGCATTAGATAGAGTAGACTCATACGATTGCGGTAATGCTAGGCCAAGCACCATCGCAAGCCACGCAGCGGCCTTCATCATGATATACAGAACCTTGGAAGCGTTGGTGGGTGGTTATACGTAGTTTCAAAGCTGGTGAACGGAGCAAGCGAACTAGCAACGTTTCCGCGATGTGACACACTGTGACACTACCTGCCAAGAACTGAGGGGCTGACTACAATTCTTGTGTGAGTGTCTTTTATTCGATTTTGCTGCTATGTAGGTCGCATATGTGATAATTAACGCCCTTCGCGCGATTATTGCACTAGGTGTCTCATCAATAACCTTTCACCTCCCTCATTAACCCACTTTTTCTTGCCAGAGATTGCAGGTCTCGAGCCTGTCACGATAGGCTTGGCGTTGCTTGGGGCCTTGATGTGATGTTCGCTTCTCGCTACCGCTATCTCCGATTATACTCTACCGTGCCACGCTACTCGCCAAGCGATATGGGCATGGAAACACTGCGCCAACAGGGAGGCGAGCATAAAAGTAAATACGCGAGCCTAACAGCTGCTTCCGGCGAATTAACTTCTATCATCCCCGATGCATGCTCCAGCGGCGATAGCTGGCAGCGATAGAAGAACTAGAGAAGTTTTACTGCTGTAGTAAAAGCTGTACCGATTCCTACAACCACAAAATCCGCTTGATCAGAGTCACGCCTTCAAGTCGGATGATCGAACATCTAGGGGCCATGACTGCTACATTCTGTAGTCGCTGGGATTTCCTCACACAGCCTCTTTCACGACCAAGAAGAGTTTAGACACAACGATAAATATCAACCCGTGCTACCAATCGGATTGCCTTCCCGCGCTGAAAGAATGATGGGACTGCTATTCAAGCAGTGACTTCTGAAGAGAACTACACTCTATGAAGACTGAACAGAGGGAGTTATTAAACCAGAGCTGGTGTGAAATTGTTTGCAATTTTTCGAATATGAAAATGTTGAATGAGGTTTAGACGCGCTTTCTTGAAGTAAACCCGCGAATTTTTCTGTGTCCTACAATATAAACTCGCTCGCCGATATATTTCAACGAAGCTGTTGAAGGGCAAGCATTTTCGAGGAGTGGGTCCTCTGTGGTCATCACAATTGTGGCTCAGTGGTAGGCATGGAATCAAGCTCCCACAGCCAAAGAGTAGCTCAACGTTAACGCTCTCCGAACTTCAACGTATGGGAGTAGGCAAAGGTGCCTCCGCTGGGTTCAGCTATATCGAGACCATATTGCCTCCCCGGGCCTCAATGTCTCTATCCGTATAACGTAGATTCGACATTGACATCAAAACGGGAGGAGGTACGGCTGGGGGTGGTGACGCCGTCGCAGGTCGGCTGGCTATTGGTCTATTAGAGTCAAGTAGCTCTGCCCTCCGTTGGCGATGAGCCTCGATGCGTCTCTGTTCTCGTCTCTGAAAGGGAGTGAGACAGAGCGCCATTATGATCGTAATTGGGATGACCGAAACGATCATGCATAACCCTCCCCAGACAGGCCAAGCCCATCGTGTTGAAGGCTTAAGACGCCCGCCATATATGAAGTACTGGCGAAAATTGGAACAATTTTGGAAGTCAGGATGTAGAAGTTTCAGAAACAGATAACCGACTAACTAAAGACCCTCCAAGAAACATGAGGAACCCCCCAGCACCAAACACCATAAAAATCACAAAGAGCAAGCGTGTCATGAGCTCGTCTGCCCAATTTTTGCGATCAGGGGCAAGAGGATCCTCGGACCGCTGCCGTCGACGAATAAACGAAGGTAGCATTATGGAGGCGCTGATTGATGGAAATGACCGAGGGTCACTTCAGACGAGGGGAGGGAATCGTAAGGACATAAGATAATAAGGAAACCAGGTTGGGGGATATTGAGGCAAGGCGGTGTTAAGTGCAATGCAGTCAATGACCTTGAATGACGTATGGCACTGCCTCAAAATCAGATGAAAGGGCTGCCTTAAAATAACTTTTGAATAGCGGATACTCTCTCACGGTGAGAAATGACTATATTGCCCATTCTAGTGAACACAGACTGCCTTACTTTACTTCTTGTGCTCCCATTTTTCGGCAGGGAAAGCGGTAAATGGAGGTGATAGCTATTTCTTCAAGCTCCCAATGACATATCGCCAACCCTCGATCTGGAGTTGCTTTCATCACTACGCACGTTTGCCATCGCCAACATCGCTGGAGCGGGGACTGGTAAAGCAGGGACATCGACTGCTCTTCCCTTTGGAAATTGCCCTCTAGGTCGATTAGATTCGATTAAATCCTCCATTCTTCTCCGGCGCGCAGCGCTGCGCCGTCTATAGCGTCTGTGGAAGGGATCCAGACAGTACGCAACTAAAAGGCATAAGGGAAAGGATGACGCGATCATCAAGGCCCCAACCCAGACGGGCCACGCCCATTTCGTTGTGGGTGTAAGATGTGGGCGAATCATGAAATACTAGATTTGGCAGCAGGGTTAGCAGGCCATAGGAAGGTGAGGAGTGAAATAAGCACAGCCTGAACTTGAGATTGATAGAATTAGTGAACCTTACCAAAGAGCCTATGAGGAACATTAAGAGCCCACTGACCGCAAACACCCATGCAATCACAAGTAACGACAAGTTCAAGGTTTTCAACAACCATCTAGCCTCCTCGTCAACCGAAGGATCCTCAGTGTGCCTTCTCGGAAGGAGAAAATTCGGAATCATGATCAGCGGATAACCTGGGGATTGGACGGTAGCAGAAGATGCCACGCACTGGATGGGTGGAATGGCGCAGGTTTCTGGGAGGCCTTATAGGAGAATGTGAATGAGTAAATAAAGGGAATATGAACAAGGCTGTGCACTACACTTGAAGCCAAGCAGGTCCGATCTAGAAGAGCATTCGCCATAGATTACACACCGCTTTTGATTCAGTGGCAATATATAAGTTCAGTCCCATACTAGATGCTGATGGATCACGCATCAATGGGAATTTACGGACCATTTTGATGATCACCCCAGATAAAATCCACATTGATAACGCATTAGTATAACTGTATAATATCTAACCCTGGAGCGTTGATTCTAGTCTCGGTGTTCCTATGATCGTGGTTCCATCTCCTGTTGTCAGGTTCTCAGAGGGTTGACGCTGCCAGTAGTTGGGTCGAGCCTTGACAGTTCGTCTCGTTTTCGGTACACTGCCTCTGCTTGAGACTGGTGCCGTTCCACAATTGAAGTGAAGTTGCATGGAATGTGGGATGTCACCACGAAGGCCGCGATATCAGGAGCTGATCTTTCTGTAGGCGCAAGATGTCGATACAGGCTGAACGATGAGTGGATGAGAATTGGGAACCTCTCGCATCGCTATCCAAGCAATCACAGAAAACGCCGATCGAAAACTGCAATCACAACTTGTCAAATCCGGTATTTATAAAAGGATCAATGAAAAAGAGTCGACACGGTGCCGAAATGAGATAACGCGGTGTTTCGCGTAGAAAGAGCATTGAATACTGTGCTGACGTACTAGACCTTCAGAACGTAAAGTGGGATCTCGGACTTTGAAGAGGAATTCTCTTTGAACGTCCCGATTCTACACGAAGATCTTGTTAGCATTGACACATCTCACGGCACGGCTCTAAGGTACATGCTGACCTCAATGGTCGGTTCAAGTACTCGTTTCTTGGGCAGGGGTTGCTGAAGCAGCTTCATCCTTCACTACAACGGCCAGAATTGCGACTTGTTCGGTGCCTCGAGGTTCTGAAGTGTCGTTGAGGCGATTACGACCTGTATCAGCCGATGTCGCTGCTGCAGGTATGGCAGCCCGTGATATTGGTACTATTGCATCAGGCCGCCTATTGGATTCCAGAAGCTCTTGTCTCCGTTGGCGGCGTGCATCCAATCGCAAGTCATGACGTTTTGCGGTGCATTGCCGGATGAAGATAAGAAGTAACATCAAGAGGACACCAAAAACCATCATAAGCGGCCCGCCCCACAACGGCCAGTGCCACTTCATTGCTGAGGGTATCTTTCGAGCGAACATGTAGTACTATTAGGTAGAGTGAGGTTCAGTCAGTGTATCTGGGATTCAACGAAGGAAGGGGGAGCCAGTGGGGTCACTAAACATACTGGCCAAGAGTAGACACTCGAGCCAAAAAGTAACAGATTCGACCAAACGAGGAGAAGGATAGATACATGGATGTAGAGACAAGACGTACGAAACAACCACCCACGAACAGTAGCCCACCTCCAGCATAAAACACAGCGACCACTAGTATAAACGAGATATCGAGGATAGGGCGTATCCGGTCTAGTGCATCGGGGGCAAAGGGGTCGTCGACGGGATCTGGTCGTCGCAGACAACTGAGAAAGCACGAGATCATGACGTTGGCACTTCGAGGGGTGGAGCGAATCGCGCTGTCAAGGCTGTGAGCCCCATCCGAGTGGGAACATTGAGGATGCCGAAAACAGTGCAAGGCGTATCTCAAGCCATTGACCAAACCACATTGTAAGATTTGCAATAGAGAACTGGGAACGATTACTGAATTGGTCACGTGTTAGCTCGGACTCAATACGTTATTTCTGAACTATCCTGCTCACTCCGATACACTGTGTTGGACAAGTTTTATTTCTCTCATCGATGCTATAGTTATATCTATTCAGAATACGACATGCTCTCTAGATGTGGGTTTCTGAGCGAGGTCATCTTACTAGTAACGCCTCGGGTCCTTACCCAACCTCGGTTTCGTCATACTCTCACTCCGTTCCCCAAACCTTCTCCATACCCAGCAACACCGTCATGTCCTCTAGGACCACTCCCTGTCATCATTCGATTCGAGCGGCAAGAAGCTGTGGCGCAGGTATTGACTGTGCCGCTTATTCTATGCCACACGATGCCTCTCGTCATCTACTCCAGGATTATCCCCTAGTAGGGATCGAAGTACCGGCTGTGAAGGGGTGGTCATGATGTATCTTGTCTGATGCTCAACTTACGGGAGCTGGTGCAGGCGCTTCATCAAAAGGTTTTGGTGGTATCAAGACCACATCGCCACCCCTCGCCTCGACATCTTTATCTCCGTGGCGTAGATTCGACATTGATATCACAGCTGGACGAGGAACCAGTGGGATTGCAACCACAGGTGGCCTAACCATAGGTCTATTGGAGTCAAGAAGCTCTGTTCTTCTTTGGCGGTGAGCCTCGATGCGTCGTTGCTCTCGTCTTTGGAAAGGGCCAAGGCAGAGGGCCATGATAAAGGTGAGAGGAATGACGGATGCAATCATGCACAGCCCGCCCCAGACAGGCCAAGCCCATCGAGTGGAAGGTTTGAGGCGCCCGCCATAAATGAAATACTGGTCAGATTGGAGACAAATTCAGCGTGCGGTCAGAAACACAGAACGCTAGCATCATAAATAGACTTGCCATGGAGCCACCAAGAAACATCAGCACCCCGCCAACTCCTAACCCCATAAATATCACCAATAGGATCGCAGTCATAACCCCATCGACCCAGTTCTTACGATCAGGAGTGAGCGGATCCTCTGCACGCCGTCTCCTGCGAATAAATGGCAGCAGCGTCAGGAACAGCACGATTTTGAAGAAGACGAATTAGAGTCTTTGTGGTGAAGGAGAGGGGATCGTGTTGCGAGTCATTTTTCATCGTGATAAGGGTGGGTTCATTAACTGAAGGCGGTGTTACATTTGAAATAGCTACTGGTTGTTCAATAAATACGTCATCACAATAACGTCAGGAACCATCTCGCTTTATTGGACTAACAAGGCCAATTCTCTTACCATAGCGAATGGCAATACATAGTCTCTACCTAGATGTATCAGTTCTTTATCCTATCGCTCGAATCAAGATCGACAATGGGACCCCAAAGCTAGCCTCCCGGACCCTGAAGACATATTTCCAACCCTCAATAAGCATCCTCACCGTCACAGCATGAATTTGGCATCGCTAGCACTGCTAGCGCATGTTTTGGTCCCTTGATAATAACACTACTTGTTGCGAAGTTGTGTGTATGATTTCAGCCTTGCGGCTATGCCCGATCGCCCCCATGTCGACTATGGGAAGACGCCTCAGCGTCTCCTTGGTCTTTCTCCAATACTATTTCAGGTCGCTCCTCTTCCACCCGTGCAGGCCCTTCCTGAGGCGGCGGCTGAGCATCTTCCGTTATAGAAACGACTGGGATATTACTGGGATCCATCTCCACATCTTGGACCTCCTTAGTGGGCATCGCGGGATCAGCAGCCTTCATCGGGACAGGCATCACATGCATCACTTTATTCGATGCCAAGAGCTCCTCTCGTCGATGTCGCCTATCCACCATGTGCTCCGTATATCGTCTGTGATATGGCGAACATATTCGTACCACTAAGAGTGCGAGAGGGACAGCCGAGAAGAACATGGCTGCGCCGACCCATAGCGGCCAGGCATACTTAGGGCCTTTTGTTATGTGCCCAGTTATCATGAAGAACTATCGGTTTCGAGACGAGGGTGCAAGAACAGCAAATCGGCAGCATAGATGATAAAATTTGTTAGAAGAAGTGTGCGGATTGACATGCACTCGCACCGGAAAAAGATCATGAAATAATGAACCCACAAACGCCACGATGAACACAATCGGAAATATGGCGAGGAACATGCACAAGCCTCCCCAGACAGGCCAAGCCCATCGTGTTGAAGGCTTAAGACGGCCGCCATATATGAAGTACTAGGAAAAATTGGAATAATTTCGGAAGCAGTCAGGATGTGGAAGTTATAGAAACAGATAACCGACTAATTAAAGACCCTCCTAGAAACATTAGGAACCCCCCAGCACCAAACACCATAAAGATCACAAAGAGCAAGCGTGTCATTAGTTCGTCTGCCCAATTTTTGCGATCAGGGGCAAGAGGATCCTCGGGCCGCTGCCGTCGACGAATGAATGAAGGTAGCATTATGGAGGCGCTGATCGATGGAAATAACGAGCATCACCTCAGATGAGGGGAGGGCGTCGTAAGGGCGTGAGCTTGATAATAAGGGAACCAGGTTGAGGGATATTGAGGCAAGGCAGTGTTGAGTGCAATGCAGTCGATGTACGTTGAATGATGTATAGCACTGCCTCAAAATCAGGTGAAGGGTAAAACAACTTCTGAATAGCGGAACTCACTCACACTAAGAAATGATTGTATCACCCATCACGATGAACGTAGACTGCGTTGCTTTACTTCTTGTGCTTTGGTTTTCCAGCAAACAAAGTGGTAAGTGGGGGTGGTGTGTGATTTGTTAAGCTCCCAAAGACGTATCCCCAACCTTCAATCTGGAATTGCTCTCATCGACACGCACGTTTGCCATTGTTAACACCACTGGTGCGGGGACTGGTAATGGAGGAGCATCTAGTACTCTTCCTCTTGAAATCGCCCTTTAAGTCGATTAGATTCAATCAGCTCCTCCCTTCTTCTCTGGCGCAGCACTACGTCGCCGATAGCGTCTGTGGAAGGGATCCAGACAGTACGCAACTAAAAGACATAAGGGAAAGATGAAGCGACCCTCAAGGCTCCACCCCAGACGGGCCATGCCAATTTAGTAGTGGGCGTAAGATGGGGGGTTATCATGAAATACTAGATTTGGCACCAGCGTCAGATCGCCATGTGGAGGTAAGCAGCGAAATAGGGGTCCTCAATGTGCCTTCTTGGAACAAGAAAATCCGGAATCATGATCGGCGGACAATCTGGGAGATTGGACGGTAGCATAAGATGGATGGATGGAATGGCTCAGACTTTTGAGACCGCCTTATAACAGAATGTGGGGAATAACTAGGATATGAACAAATCTGTGCACGATACTTGAAGCCAAGTGGATCCGATCTAGAGACGCTTTCGCCGTGAACTGCGCACCCCCTTTAATTCAGCAACAAACATGTAACGGCTGGGCGATCTACGGAACATTCAAACATCGTCCCAGCTATAAGTCACATAGACAAGGCATTAATATAAATGTGTAATATCTATCCCTCGGGGTCAAGTCGAGTCTCGCGTTTTCCAGAACCGCAGCTTTATCTTCTGTTGTCAGGGTCTCAAAGAGTTGGCGGGGTCCAGCCTTCATAGTTCTTCTCGTTCGCGGTGCCTCGCGTCTGCTTGCGACTGGCGACACTCTACGTTTGCATTCAAGGTGTATGTGATGTGGGAAACTACGAAGACCGCGTTATCTGAGGAAGCTTATTGTGCTGTCGGCGCTAGAAGGCGATGCAGGTGGAATGGTGGGTAGGGGGAGTCTCTTACATCATTATTTGAGCTAATTCAGGCAGCCCCGATAGAAACCACAGTCACAATCAGTCAAACTGGTGTATTTATGTCTGGATTGACGAAGAGGTTCAAAATCATAGCCGAAACGGAAAAAAAAAAAACCTGGTTTTGTATGTAGAAGAAGCGTCGGGTATAGTGCTAAGGCACTAGCGCCTCAGAACATGAAGTGGCATCTGAAGATCTCGATTCTACAAAGATTCTACTGGCGTCGATACTTCTCCCGGCACAACTCTCTAGGTACACAACTACCTCTAGGGTTGTGTCTCGTCTTTCATCTCTTGGGCAGGGGCAGCTTAAGCAGCCGTATCCTCCACTAGGACCAGCGGGACCGAGACTGTATCGATGCCTTGAGGTTCTGGATTGCCATCAAAGCGATCACGACTTGTATCAACTAACATCGCTGCGGCAGGCATCGTTAGTGGTGATATTGGTGCCGTCAAGTGAGGCCGTCTGTTAGATTCCAGAAGCTCTTGTCTCCGTTGGCGGCGTGCACTCAGTCGCAGGTTATCACGCCTTGCAATACACCGCCAGATAAATATAAGAAGAAACATCAAGACGACGCCGAAAACTATCATAAGGAGCCCGCCCCATAACGGCCAGTGCCACTTCATTGCGGGAGGTATCTTTGAGGCAAATATATAGTACTATGAGATAGGGCGAGGCTCGAGTCAGCGTATCTGGGACTCAGCAAAGGAAGGGAGAACCAATGGGGTCGAATTACACACTGGTCTAGGGAAGACACAGGAGCCAGAAGAAATATGGATTCGGCCAGAAGAGGAGAAGGATAGGAACTTGGATGTGATGATCCAGACAAGACGTACAAAGACTCCACCGATGGACAATAGCCCGCCTCCAATGTACAACACAACAACCACCCGTATACACAGAATATTGAGGATAGGACTTATTCGGTCTGGTTCATCGAGTGCAAAGGGGTTATCGACGGGATTTTGCCGTCGCAAGCTACTGAGAAAGCGCGAGATCATGACTTTGGTGCTTGGAGGTGTGGAACAAATTGCGCTGTCAAGGCTGTGACTTCCATGTGAGTAGGAGAGTGGAGGATGCCGAAAACAGTGCAAGACCTATCTCAAGCCATTGACCAAACTGTATTGCAAGATGTGCAACATAGAAATGGTCAAGCATTGGGAAAAGTCCACTGAATTGGTCACGTGTTAGCTCGGCGCCAGTACGCCATCCATGAACCATCCCGCTCGCCCCATGACACCCTGCCGGACAGGTCCCACGTCCCTCATGAAGGCTAAGACCATTCATCCCCTCGGATCCACAAACACTCTCCAATCAGCAAAACAAGTTTGGGAGCTCAGATTTCTCACTCATTTCGTTCGGCGAGGGCCAACCTTCCTCAGCAAACTAAACAAGATTCTCTGAGCGTGGACACGGCTGATATCGCTAGAGTAGCTAATCTTCTCCGTAGTGGCAGAAAAGATCTTGGGAATATCTGCTGTAGCGAGCACAATTTGGCCTACACAACGGCAACTTGCCAGATTTCGATGGCTTCCGTAGAGCCACGCCGTTGCCCCCTCGGCTCCATTTTTGGCCATTATCCGATGAGCTTTTATTATCTAAAAGAACAGGTATAAGATGGGTCTCTCAAGGACTGATAAAGGTCGGTGAGGAAGGCTGGCTCGTTGAGAGTGTGAGAAATCTGAGCTCCCAAACTTGTTTGCTGATTGGCCCTGATGCGGGTTTCTCGCTTGGGCCATTTTACTAATGGCGCATTAGTGTCAGGACTCGCCCAAACTGTTTCTTGCACCATCTCTCTGTTCTGAATAACTCCTCATGCCCAGCAACGCCGTTATTCCCTGTGCGGCCATAGTGTTTAGAAATCCACCGACTCCCTGTCATTGATCGACTAGGAAATCGAGAAGTCATAGCGCAACCGACTGTATCACCTTATCCGCTAACGATCCCACACCTCATCCGCTCCAGTTTTTTGTAATTTTCTGAAGTTGTTGATCTAGAGACTTAATTCCACCACCATGTACATAACCTTTATATCACGAGGAAGAGTGTCACCCTTCCTCGCTGTAAAAGCGATGCATATTTTCCCTCCCCTCCACTTCAACCTTTCAACCAGACGGTAGGAAAAAGTAATTGCCCTCCACCTCCTCCAACGCATACAGGCGAACTATTTGTACCTTTAATGGGGTTATCTCTATCTGCACATCTTGAGAAATAGATCATAATGCACCACACCTTGCACAGCTGCACAAGGGTTAGAGAGCAGCGACAAGTGATCCAATGAATCCTTCCAGACTCTCTTCGTAGCAGAATAAACCATTTATTTCGACATTTGATCAGTTAATCAGACACTTTAGTTAACCATCGGCGCCCCTGGCTCGGCGATCCGGGCAGGAGGCAACACGTCTTCTCGCTCTTTCTCCAAAATGACTTTGTGTTTCTCCTCTTCTGCTGGTATAGGTTCGTCTTCTGGAGCACCTTCCATCACGAAAGCGACTGGGATATTACTCAAATCCATCTCCACATCTCGTACTTCCTCAGTGGG
>WIDE01000216.1:6549-24220 GCA_015039315.1 Clavulina sp. PMI_390 | reverse complement strand
TTCTACGTAAATGACCCCTTCAAGACACCATGAGGATACAATCATTGATATCTCGACGCGATTCTAAGGAACACGTCTCTGCGAAATTCTCGGTGCTCACCAGCCTGTGAGGAGCAAAACGAGAGGTCTGATCCAGTTGGTCATTGTCCCCAATTGGTCCCGGTTAGCCCACTGCATCCTCGGAGACGCCAGCTCAATGAACTGTCGAGGTTTACGTCAATGATCGGCCACGCATCTCGGTCAGCATAGCAAACGCCTTGGCCGAAGCTTGCCCTGGCACCGAGGCTGTCGAGTTCTCGAACATTGTTCTCAGTTGACCGCCATTGAACACAACGATGAAACTTTTTACAGTCAGAGGTGCCTACTCCCGAGGAAAAACTCTTTGTGTACCCGCTCGCGGGGATCACCAAGCCCAGCCGCCTCGTGGCGGAGGGATCCGCGCATTGAACAGTTCGATCGTAGCAGCTTCCGACCCAGTCAGCAACAACCGTGACAGAATCCTTCTCTTGCGAGTAGAACCATGATCCTCATTCCCTTGCATCGGAACCCATCGCCTCTGGAGTATAAAGAGTCAGCTTTGGCTCACCTCCTTCCCCTCATCGGCTCCTCGCTCTTCCACCACCGCATTCCTTTTGCACATCCTTTCCTTCATACCACCACAATCTTTCTCTCCCTACGCTCGTTCACCAATCACCGTCCGCAAGACTCTCTCCCAAGATGTTCTCCTCCAAATTCTTCTCCTACATCGCTCTCTTCCTTGGCGTCTTCTCCCTAGTTGCCCTCTCTCATCCCGTTGTGGATTCGGTTGCATCCTCCGGCCTCGTCGCTCGTGGTGGCACTTGTAATTCTGCTGGTGAGAAATCGCTTTCATACATCCGCGCTCTTCTCTCCCTAACCCATTATCCTGCTTAGGCTGCAACGAGCAGTGTGTGCTTGACGTCCTCACCAAACTTCATTCCGATATTTCAGTCCACATTGGTTTCCTCGGTGCGTTGTCCTCACAGCTCTTAAACTCTGATACATCAACCTGGTCCTGATGCTTCTCCTATATGAATAGATGGCCACACCAATCCCATATCTCACTGCAACTCGATTGCCACGCTCATCAAGCAGGCTACGCAGTCGATCCTTGTGCTCGACGTGAACGTCTCTGGAGAGCTCGGCTCTCTCATCGGCGAGATCGTCGCTATCATCTGTACTATCCTCAAGGTTCGTCAACCTACCCAGTCGCGTTCCTCACTTGACGACTCTTGGCACTAACTCTTACCTGTCCCCAGGGCATCATCGGTGGTTGCGGCAAATATGGCCTCATCGGCAGCATCCTTTTCGGTCTCCTCGGCCAGCTGGTCGTTATCCTCGATGGTTGCCTCGCCGGTCTCGTCAAGGCTTGCTGCCAGTGCTGCCCCGGTCTCCTCGCCCTCCTTGCCAAGGAGTGAGTCCACGTCCTCCTCACCATCTTTTGTTGACCACAAGATTGATCATAATTCTCTTCATTCTCTTCTAGGCTCGTTGGTGTTACGTGGCACACTCTTGGGTTCTCCCTCAGCTTCCTTGCTTGTGGTCTTCACTACTAAGCATACCCGCGCTCCTCAAAACATCTCGCTCGCCACAGGGCAGTACTACCCCATCACCAGCCCATTTGGTGATCCACTGTCTCTTCTCCCTCATTATTTATATCGCCGATGGTCCTCTTGTCAGTCATCGTCTCTTCCTTCTGTAACATCGTCCGTGCGGCATACCACCCATGCCTGAATTTCACTTGGACATTCCGCATCATTACGTATTCTTTCTGGACCCAAGGACTTCGTATTATCCTCAATTTCCTTTGAAACCGTGTATTGTACCGTAAAACGCTCTCTACGGGACGTACACCATTTGTAAATCTATCCGATTCGGTCCATGTTGATCCAGCCCATGCTCAGGATATGCAAACGAATATTTTGAGCAAGTCAAAATGTATGGAACTTGGTAGGTCACCACTTCCTAGAGAAAATACCGACAGCAGAACAACTACCTGGCGGTGAGATGAGGGTTAAGAACGATTTACTGGCTTCCAAAGACTATCTTTTGCAAATACTTCGAAGCTATCATGTCATGGGCCCACTAGTCGCAATATGCGCCAATGAATATTAGTGGGCCAGTACGGAGAGCGAGAGACACAGTTTGCATGGAAAAGCCAGAAGGTGGTATGGGTCCTAGAGAAGACAGATACTACCAGGAGTCGACGGGAATACGAAAACTGGGCACCTCTCGAAGACCGCCACCGAGTCTCTAAAGCTCAAGGTCTGCAGGGTTTGGAAAGTAAATTCTTCACCAAACCACATAGACCAATAAACGATGTGCACGGCAAGCGGTCTGCTGAGAAGGACCATCTTCAACATCATGTAGAATATTTTTCCAAATTGAGTTGCGGGCACAATCGCCCTTGAGGTAGTGAACGGTTCACAAAGGATCACAGCACACATCACTGTGGTGACCTCATGAGACAAGTTGGGGAGATTACTTGTCAACAAAACCCCACATATTATTCTTCAAATCGTAGACCGAGAATTATCATACAGGGTAACGCCAGTCGCGCCCAGCTTGAGATGTCCCGAGATCACATGACCAGCACCCCAGCAGCTGAGGCAGGGGAAAAATAGTGAGCCAGAAGATTAGGGACTGAGGGATAGCTCTGTTGTAATGGATGCTATAGGCGCCCTGCAGCTTCAAGGAGCTAACAAGAAATCCAAAGCCCAACGGTGTAAGCTTTGGATCGTGCCTGCAGTGTCCAAGCATTGCAGGACGATGAGAACGCAAGAATATCGAGTAGGCTGATTAGCCTTCGCCTTGCGGATAAAATTTGGCTCTATCCTTTCTGAGAAGCGTCAGCTCTACAATCCAGCTGATCATAGAAGTCACTACCACAAGAACTCATTTGATGTCCAATAATGGAGCTATCTGTGATCGTGCCTCAGATACTAACGCTTGTCTTCGGTGATGATCGCGCTGCAGCGCTATTTGGGACCTAAAGAAAAAGAAAGCAAGCGGAACCAGCCGTGTGGTCCAGTGACTAGCAAGGGCTATCTAGAGATCATTTTCCGAGGGCTCGTTGGCTATGATTCCGCAAAGTTGTAAGTTTTTTGAAGAACGAATCCATCGTACACCTCGAAGAGACCACGAGGGTGTGCAAACAGATTACTCGGATGTCATGGCCGCAGCACGAAAAGTTTCAGAGAAACAGGTGGATGAGGGAGGAGTCATAGACCATCACGCTGCCTAGAGGACCGCCACTGGGTCATCTTGTGATGGATCACGGAGTTATGAGACGTAGAATGGTGTCTCACACGACGTGATTTAACGAAGAATCGACAGAGCGGTCCTGATCAGCGTCGCTGCGGATCTTCCTTCTCGATCAGCTCCACAAGGTACAGCTCTCTCCGGGCATCATAGCTCTAGGGGCTTCTCGAACAGGACGAAAGAATGACTTTTATGAACGCCATTCTATACCGCTGGACACCACTAGAGCTAATTCAGCAGAGCGAGGGGCACCCTCACACCATGGATATTGGATTCGCAGCCTGAGATGTGAAAAGCTACCGCCATGCCTTCTAGCATCATGGAACACAGAAACGATCCGAGGGATAAACATCCATTGCCTAAAGCAACCACTTCGCTTTGAAGCTCCAAAGTATTCTAGACCTCTGAGGAATGTAAACCACCAAAGAGAACAATCATCATTGAAACTAGTGTCCACTCCCAGAACTAGCTTGTAGCAGCAAACAAGGAGCTCCAGGCCCTGAGAGCATGGAACGGTAAAGCCAAAAAGGGAAGAATCATGCTCCAAGGCCGTGTTAGCCTCGAGAACCCACAAGCTATCAGCAAGAGATATCATGGAGCTAGAGCGCACTATGACTATAAAACCCAAAGCATGCAGTATCAGAAAGGCATCCAAAAAAGGCTCAACCAGATAACAAGAGGACAACGTGAAAGCGCAAAGCAACCCCAGATGATGCTCGAAAGCCGATAGAAGGAGTTCCATGAGAGATTGATAAGTGGCTGAGCGGACGACAGTGATGGGGGCGTGATTAAGGAGACTGCTCCGATGTAAGCCTCAAGAAATCAGTGGAACGCTACAGGCCGCTGGGAGCCGCATGAGTTAAGGCAAGCGACAAAAGCTCACAAACTTGCATAAAAATGCACCATGGTAGAGCGAAAAAGGAATATGCCATGTGCCCATGAAGCACAAGAGACAGCCTAACTCGTCCCTACTAGTTATGATGCATTATATAGTGGTGAGCTTTGGAGTCTTGTAAGGCCCGACGTAGCCAGAGAAGTGGCCAACAGTAGCGTAATCGTTAGAAAAAGGAAGAAAAAGAGGAGGGGGGGGATGTGGTGAGCGCGTCCATTGTGCGAGAGTTGGAAGTTGGGAGGATAAAATGAGACGGTCGTCAGGAGGATGCCGAATATCACGTGTGGGATGAAACCTTTTGAGTCTTTCTTCCTTGTAGAAAGCAAGGGACCCTGTCGATATGTTTTCAATTGAGTTCTAGCCAAGCCCTGATTCGATAAGGGGCCCGGAAGCGCCGACAAAGAAGTCTTCTACGGCTACGAATCAAACGTGCAGGCATCGGAAGTTAATGAGCGCCTACGCCATATCCATATAGCGCACGCCAGCTGAACAGAAAAAGGTTGAGCAGGGCCTCGATTTGTCTCACACTCTTGACATTCGAAAGCCAGATAAGGAGAGCAAACAGCCTCGTTCGCTATGATTGGCGGTGGTAGACACGTGTCGGGTTTACGTCTCCTGCCGAGCGAGCTGCCGAGCCGACGAGAGGAGCGGCTGAGTATTCATCTGATTAATGATGCACAAATGAGGCTGAATTGACGTGTGAGGGGATGATTCGCGTCGAGGGGGCGAGAGCCTAGAACAATGTTCATGTCACCATTTTCGATCGGCGACGACGTTCAAGTCGTCCCCAACCCAAATGGAGGCGCTGTTCTAAGAGTGAGGGTATTCGTAATAACTCTTCTGTCGCCTGTACCTGAGTCACAGCCGAGCGCTTCTGCTGTCTCCAGGGGGCGAGCAGCGCCAAGCTGAGTTTCGAATTCGATGTCGTTCCTCTCATTCAAGTTGGATGAGCTACAGACTTGAGAAGAGTGGAGAGAAGTCAAATTCCATTCAATGTGTTGCTGCCGGGAGATGCCTCTGGTCGCCACGGGCCAAGCGCCTCTTCAGGGTATAAAGAGTCGCGAAACACGCCTTTCGTTCTCTTCCCTCACCCTTTAGCCCCCGTCCCCTCCCAAGAGCATCTCAGAGCACCTTTCAAACTTCATTCCGCCATGTTCTCCTCCAGGGTCTTCTCTTTCCTCGCCCTCTTCCTCGGCGCCTTTGCCCTGGTCGCGTTCTCGATCCCTGTGACGGACCCCACGTCCCTCGCGGCGCGTGCGATCACCTCGAACGACCTCATCGCTCGCGGTGGCTCCTGTAACTCTGCTGGTACGTAGTGTGCCCAGTACTGACTCGTTCTGACGCGCTTTCTGACGCGTCTTCTTGATACCTCTGGTAGGTTGTAACGGCGAGGGTTTGCTCGACATTCTCGTCCAGCTAGATATCGATATCTCCGTTCATGTTGGAGACCTCGGTGAGAACTCCCCCTTGCCTCCACAATTACTTTCGATCTCTCGCATACTCATGCCTTCCCTTTCCCTTTGCCATCGCGCGCGCGCTCTCATAGATGGCCACAAGAACCCCATTGCCCCATGCAACTCGATTGCCGCCCTCATCAACGCTGCCATCAAGGCCATCCTTGCCCTCGACGTGAACATCTCTGGAGACCTTGGTCCCCTCATCGGCCAAATTGTCGCCCTCATTTGCAAGATCCTCAAGGTTCGTTCTGAGTCGTCGGTTTCCCTTTTCTGAATTGCACTTCTCGACGCTGATACGATCGTTTCCATGGACGAATAGGACATCATCGGCGGCTGCGGAAAGTACGGTCTCCTCGGCGGGCTCCTCTCTGGCCTCCTCATTGAGCTCATCGCGATCCTCGACGCCGTCCTCGCGGGCCTCGTCAACGCGTGCTGCCACTGCTGCCCCGGTCTCCTTGCCCTCCTCACCGCTGAGTCAGTCCCCGAGCTTCTTCATCTCTTATTCTCTTTTTCCTTTCATATTCATTGGCCTTTTTCCTCCTCTGCTTAGACTCCTTGGCGTTACGTGGAACTTGCTGGGATTCCTTCTCACTTTTGGCGCGTGCGGCTTGTAAACGGCCCCCATATATCTATTCGTCTCTCCTCCTTCGCCCCTCTCCCTTCTTGAGGCGCCTTGTACCACTTCCCGCTTTCTCCTTCTCATGGCCCGACGTATTTCTATTCTGCCATTCTTCGCTTCCCCTTCGAACGCTGCTCTCTCTCTCTTTTTGAGCACTTTCGCTCGTTCAATGTTTTACTATCACAATCACCCTCGGCGATCGTGACCCTTCGTTCTCCGTTCTTGGCTCCACTCCGTCGCGCTGACACCTGCTGTACACGAGCGCGCGTTCAGTCGCCCGAGCCCCACTCACTTGTTTCCAGACCTATTCATGTCGCACCACAATACATATTTTGTCTGCGTGTTGAGCTCTCGGTAACCCCTACCTTCTCCGCCGTCCTTGTGTTTGATGAGGCTTTAGCATGCACATGCCGCCTTGCATGCTTGAATCGGGTCACGCAATCTGCCGGTGCAACCGACCTTGTCCAACTCGCACCACTCGGATTTTCCGCATGGTAGAAGAGGGCTCAGAGAACGATATGTCCACTTTCGATCCAAAATGAAGCTCCAGTCTGTTCTTTTATGACCAGGCTAGCACCAGATATTGACAAGATGCGTTCCACACGTGTATGGCCCATCGTGGGCTACTGCAAGGCCACCGTATTTGAAGATCAGTCACAACAGGCTCTGTTCACTTATAATTACACTCCGCGAACTCTCTTGTGCATTAACGCTACACTAATCTTCTTCAAAAGTCCATCGGTGTTGTCCTTCAACCTGGTAGAGCCACATCGCCGTCCAGAGCCGGTCAGCAAGCCTAACAGCGATGAGTAGATTGCCGGCATTCCATTCAGATGAGTTTGTAAAAAGGGAAGAGATGCTATCTTATCAAGTCCTCGATAAGGCTGTGCATGCTCGGAGATCTATACGATCGGACGTTCGGCCATGCATCGGCTTCGTTCGTCCTGTCACTTTTGGTTTGCTCCCCCATGACCTTCTCGTAACGTGATATAGCACCTAAATTTAGCGTTCCGTAAACCTCCTTGGCCGATGAATTCAAGGCACGCCTTCATTGTATAAGTGACAGTAGAAAAAAGGGTAGCGTGGGAACTGAGGAGTCAACAAGGTCGTGCTTCTTCGCCTTCCTCGATTCCCTAAGCGGTGGGGTTGGTTCCGCGTATAAATACCTTTCTTGGCAGGCAGACATGTGAGCATCAGCCAAGGATCACGAGCCACGGGTTCCTCTTCCGCCTGTCCCTACCACTCAGCTTGACTGAAGATGTCGTCGAAAGTTATCGGACTGCTTGTCGTTTCTCGGTGAGTTTGATAGCATGTTTGGCCATTCGCGATGTTCACATATCTTGCTTCTTTCAGCCACGGCGATCGAGAAGGATTCTATCAGGTACGCCTTCGTAGCTCATCTTTCTGAAAACACTTTTTTTCTCATCTGGAAATACTCCAGAACCCAGCGACCTACACTGCATCCGCAACGTCGATCACTGCTCTTGGCGAGGTGAGTGACTCGACTGCACGCCATCACCAGAAAAAATGACTCACTATTGCGACTGTTGTTCAGGTCCAAGAAAATCAGCTTGGCAGTCTCCTCAGGAGCAAATACCTCGACCCGTCTTCAGCGTCGTACATCCAGGGAACCAGCCTAGGCTTGTTTGACTCTGAGAGTGCCTTGATCTATGCCGATGCGTCTGACGAAGGAGGCGTCATTTATGACTCGGCTATCGCTTTGGCGCAGGGGCTGTGGCCACCTGCTGGTTCGTTGAGCAATACGACGCTCGCGAATGGCACCACTGTCGTTAGTCCTCTTAGTGGCTACCAGGATATCCCAAGTGCGTACCCTATCCTCCTCTTCGCAGCGCTCCTCTCGAATATACGGCTTCACTTCATCATACTGACGCTCGTCTCGTTTCGTTCTTTGTCGCCTCAAGTCACCTCCATCCTCGCAAACGAGGATTTCTCTTTGGAAGGCTGGAATGGCTGCCCTGTATGTATCTTCATCCTCTCTCCGAGGTGCTCTACGCACAGACCTAACTGGCCATGCCTATGTTTAGGCTGTTACGACCCTCACGAATAATTTCTATTCTTCCTCAGCATTCAAGGCTGTTGCTGCTGCGAACGCCGACTTCCTCGCCAACCTGACCAGCATCGTGACTGGCCGGCCGACCAATTTGGAGAATATGGTGAGCAAATCCGCCAATTATGCTCGATGAGTTCCACTCTGATCCTTATTATGATCTCCCCCGTATAGTGGAACGTAGGTCTACTATCCTGTTACGACCTCCAAAGACCTAAATCGAAAATCTCACCACCTGTTCTGATCATCCAGATATTCGACTTCATGAACGTCCAGTCGATTCACAATGCTACTTTCCTTGCGAGTTGTCCGCCTGCAGTGTTGGCCAGAGCTCGTGCCCTAGCAAACTACCATGAAGCCGGCATCTTCAGCTCGGGTGACCCATCGAGTGTTGGAAATAGTACGCCTTTTCGTCTTTTGCGTCTGTGTGATACACACAATTGAAGCCCATTTCTCCATCATTATATCCAATTAGTTGCCGGATCGGCCATGTTGCCCACTATTCTTTCATCATTGAATCGACTTGCGAACACTACGGATCCACTCCTGATGCACTCAATCAGCATCAGCTACAAGCCTTTCCTTTCTTTGTTCCAAATGATGAACTTCACCTATCCAAACGGGAACATCACTGGAATCAGTTTAGTCTTGCTCTCCTCCGTATTTCCACCACCATCCTGATTCTGACTATCTGGATGTTGAATAGTCAATTATGCCGGCTCGACGACTTTCGAGGTTCGCCTCCCGACCAACGGCTCCGAGACGCCTTTCGTGCGTGTTGCAGTGAAGAACGGAACAGACGACGCCGACTATGTCACTCAAACCCTGTTCAATAACAATGGACCTGGTAGTGGGCAGGTTGATGTGCCCCTAAGTTCGTTCGTCTCCAAATTGCAGGTGAGATTGGATATCACCCATGATCGCGTAATAATAAGAGTGCTGATAGCATCCATACTCCACTCTTTCTTGCCTGTCAATCGTTCAACATGAACTTCATGCGCATCGCTCAGCCTTATGCACTAGAGACGCGTTCCGCATGGTGCTCTTTGTGCAATAACAACTCCACTAACACCTGTGATGTGATTACGGAACTGAACAGCACCACGGCTGAGTTGGCGTCGTATAAGGCTTCTCACAGGTACGTGCTGATCCACGTTCGCTCTGATATATCCTTCTTGACAGCATCTAATGATCATCACTAAAATTCATTGCGCCTAGATGGGGAGGCTCTGTGAGTCCCGTCGGCGCCGGGTTCATCGGGATGGGCTTGACACTCGCGCTGGTCCTTGCTCTTCTGGGAATCGCCGCAGCTCTCGGCCTCGTTAGCTTCGGACGGCGAGGACGCGCGGGTCGCAACGTCGATGATGAACCAGCTTCCGTTGGCGATCGCAAGGACTGAAGGGAAAGAAGAAGAAGAAGGAAGAAGGCTAGCTGTAGCCGTCGCGAGTGGGCTTCTGGTTTGGTATCTGGTGGTTCAACGCGTGAGGAACGGGGCTCTTCTTCGCGTACCAAAAAATACACATGTATTTATACGGGATATGAACGAACGATTTGCGGGGTTTGGGAAATTGAAACCCTCATGACATCAATAGGAGACTGGCTGAAAATCATCCGTCTAGGCGGCTTGTGGGGATCTTCATAATACTGACCTCCCTCGGAAGTGTTATTCGGACTGGCTTCCGACTCTCCTATCGTCGACGTGGCTCACATCATTTACACACCAGATAGCTTCATGTTGGAGGGCGGTCATGATATGTCATTACAAATTACAAAGGCGTGCGACAAGTACATCCCATAGCATACTAGTAAGCTATCGATTACTTCTGACTTTGAGGCATGGAGTTAACTGCGGCGAGGAGGATACCGGGAAGCTTGTCGAGCGGAGTAGAGAACAAGGCAACAGTGGAGTTGAAGGGGCGCTTGTCTGCTGGTAGAGTGATCCTATGGGAAGAGAGTCTTAAAAACGGAGGATATTCTACCAAGGATAAAGCTAGCCGAGACTCACAGCTTGGAGAAAGTGTCGCGGGAACGCTCAAACTTGGTGTACAGGGCCAAGTTCTCCTCATCAGAGAGCTTCTCCTCGAGGGCGGGGAGCTGATTGGTCTCCTCACTAATGAAAAGCAAACCAAGGTCAGTACATTGAGATGAATGAGAGGCTTCATTAATCATGAAAGCGGAGTAAAATTCGAACTTACTCGGTGAAGTGAGCAGAGAGTTTAGTGAACAAGCTCTGGATGAGCTCGTCGGCGGCGGCTGGGTCAGTCGAGGCCTCGATCTTGGCGAGAGCCGCCTTGACCTATTAATGAGAGGAACAAGGGGATAGTCGTGATTTTTGAAGAGCTAGTCAGGCACAAGCACCCGCGGCCTTCGGACACGGAACGTACCTCATCGTGCTCAGCACGGTCCGCAGCAGCAACTTCAGCACCCAACTCGCGCTCGACGGCGGGGTAGAGGACGATCTCCTCGGCAATCTTGGCGTTATAGAGCGTTATATCAGCCTTCGGGCTCCTGTTGTTATATGCACTGAGTGAGCTAACGTACCGTGTGCATAGCGAGCTTCCAGCTCAGACGTTGAGCAAGTTGGAATCGAACCTCACCAGACGCTGCCTGGTACTCCTACAGAATATCTGCCAATTCAGAAGGGTGGGCATCGAGGAACGTAAAAGCCTACTTGCCTGGTAGTACTGGCGCAGGTCCTGATGGTCGACGATGATGGAGGAAGAGATGCGAGACATTGTTGTGGAAGAAGTTATTGAGCTTAGAGAGTGATGGAGGGGAGTGAGTTGGGTGAAGAATCAGAGCTAGAGGCAAAACCGACGCCTTTTATGGCCCCCGCTCATCATGTGGAGATACCGATCGATCGCCACGACGCACACGATGGCGACAGTCGACGAATGGGGTGGGATGACCCCAGAACCACGATAAAAGGCGAATCCTGTCAAGTTGTTGCCCGGATTAGATTAAAGGTCATATCACTGAGGGAAACATCGGCCCATCGAGAAGCCGAAGCGATTGTCGCCTAGGATGCGGCTTGAGAAATGAGAGATCTACAACAGGGGCGAAGCCCAAGATAAGTTCAGTATCATAGATTGTATCGAGACGCGCCTCGGTGAGAGGCGGTGACTTTGAGGTCGCGACGAGACCGACTGATTCAGACGATGGCGTGCTCGAGAGATCGTGGCCACCTTGTGCTGACAGGAGGCATCCCGTGTGACATGAGGGCCATTTGCTGGAGCTTTTAAGCGCAAAGATAGGAACGCACGGGAGAATACAGGTAGAGAGGTTCATAGTTGGCCAGCTGAAGGGGCGTTCGCGCCGGAAATGAATTGTGAAATGAATTCGTCGCGACTGGTCACAGCGTGATGCACGCACATACCACCACAGAGAGTTTATACTTGGGTGATCACGCTCTTAAGCACAGAGGAGCGCCTTCGTTGCGGAAATGTTTTTGTGCATCCCAGATGTCTGGTAAAGTTTCACCCACGTACTTGGATTCCCGACAGGCTTCAGAAATTTTCGCGCTCGCTGGTGATCCTCTACAGGCCCTCGCATCGGCGGCTCAGCATCCCCTGTGGGGAAGCACCCAGTGGTGAGCAACGATAGTAAGTATTTCAGGCTGATTTCGCAGGTCTCCATCGTCCCTCTTGCCCGCCATCGTGGTGCATATCCCATGCTGAGAGTAAGGATGTAGAGTTCGTTAGAATTTCCTAATAGTGGTAACCGAGGTCTCGATGAAATCGAGGGATTATCAAAGCATGATACCCCTCTACTTGCGAGTTTTCAAAAGACAATAAGTACAATAGTGTTCCAGGTTCTAGAATATAGGCCTCGAAGAACTTACCTTTGGTTCAAAGTTAACTACCTCCATCCGCTTAGTGAACCGCGTACCAAGCTGAGAATGCATCTCTCGCCGTATGGCGGAATTCATTACACACTCACTGAAGCGAGAAGCAAGTGGCGATGTGAGAGGTTCGGTGGGATCTAATAGTGCCTAACAATGTCACTGATTACTGGATATGTTAAAGGACACCATGCAGGCACTTCACCACATGAAAATGATATACGTAGCAAACAAGCACAAACCTTTAGTGTTGCGTCCGCTCTGTGTGTTGACCTAGAAAAAACAAGAAATTACCTCCAGAAGCACAACTCCAGGAAATAAACAGAGATTTGGACCCAAAGGCCCATCCGATGACGCCATAATACCCAAGCAGTCCATAAATAAACGTCATTCATGAAATCTCGTCTTGATCTTGAACACCAAGGTGAAGTTGTGGAGACTTCCGGAGGAACGACGGAGTAATCATATCTTATAGAGTTTATCTGCCCCCCTACCATACCTGAGGCTCAGTGAGGGATTGGTGGGGACAGGCAGCCGACTAGGCGCGGTGGCAATTGAGAGAAGGGGCAGTCGGGCTACTAATGAAAGGAAAGCGGAGGATGGAGGGTGCGCCAAAAGAGTGGGGCGGGGATGAACTCGGGGGATCATGAAGGAAGAGTAATCCCAAGGTCATTGCTTCGCCAGCGTGTTGGCTATGCGGGAGAGGCTTGCTCAAACCTTGGGGGAGCTACTTCACTCCTGTCAGATAGGAACGATATGAAAAGATGAAGCTTGATTTCAAGCATACGTATTCCACTTGACGATAATACAACGGAGATTGTCTGTGCGGAGCTTAAGAGCTGAGCATTCATAGCACAGGTACTGATGGTAGAATATTCGATGCTGAGGACGCACTGATTCGCAGCACTATAGGGAGCACTGGAATCAGGCAAGGGTGGAGCGAGTTGCTTCCAGAAAAGAGTGGGGAACGCTTGGACACATTGTTCGAGCAGCACAAACGAACATGATCAAACCAGCACTGACACGTGACCAGTCACCGAACCTCCCCACCTCGAGGCTGGCCTGAGGGTCAGAAAGCCGCTAAGTAATGATGAATTTTTCGGAAAAGGGGCGCTAACTTATTTAGTGCTCTATATTCTCACATCTCAACAGCTCCCCGAATGCTTCACCTCGCTCCCGTTTGAAGGGCACAATCATAACTCTGAAGCAGGGATAAATTGCATCTCGGAACCAAGCCGCCCTTCCGCTTCTCAAGAATGGTGACTCGGGCTGGATCATCCCGAGGGAACGTACCAAGAGGTCGGATCGACGGCCAGCTTCGTCGTTGCTGTACGGCCACTCATCCCCGTGAGAGCTCCACAAGCCGATCACGGGCGTCTGAGGTTCGCGGTTATGATGTCGCTCGAGGAAATCGCCTCTTTTGTACAGTTCTACAGTTGCTTATCCACGTGGAAGCATCGGCCTCAATTCCTCGGCATGAACCTGCCCATAACTGAATTCATTCACATTCCCAGACAATGCCTGGGTCGTGGCCATCCGTAATCAGCAAGTGCTTTTCTGTGAGTGTATCACTTATATAATGCGCATTTTTGTGGCATTTAAGCTCGCCGCACAACTGACTGGTCAAATCTCCAAGTCTCAAATCGCCCCTCTGCTTCACTTTTGAATAAAATGCCTCGCGTTTCCGCCGCCATCATTGCTGAGCAAGAAGATATTCGACATATCTATGAGGTATATCATTCCGAGAATCTATAAATCCCAATCTCTTAATGATTGAGTGTACTACAATCGCAGGCATGGGTGGTTACTACAGGAACTGGACGCAACATCCTGACTGATGACATTCGGTGGAAGACCTCGATCCACATCGTTCGTCTTGTTCTACCCTGCATTGTTTCTCCCTGCTAAGTCCTCTTGACAGATCACCAGAGAATGCTTCATCTACCCAGTCGTAGAGAGGGTCCTCGGCATTGAGGCTGTGGAACAAGACCGTGCTGCCTTTGCTCCAGCAAGTGACGCCTTCGATTCTCCCTCTCATAGAAAACTACCTAACTTCTATAATAGGTTAAGGAGAGGATCAGGGAGCTTGATCAATATATCGACGAAGCCTCGCGACAGGTCAAGCCGGAAGCGTATCCTTTCGTTGAAAAACTTTGGGCCACTCTCCCCGCCCATTTCAACGCGTGAGCGAGAAATTCGACCACTCTTGCTAGAATAATGCTCGGACACTCATAGAAGTTTTCCAGGATGGAAAATGTCCACCTACCTGCTCTCGAGGCAAAGCTTGATGACAAAGACAGTGAGAGGCTTTTCGGCATCATCGATCGTATCCGTGTCACCTGGGTTGGGAAGTAAGTCTCCCAGTCGACATCTATTACCCATTTATTTACTTCTTCGTTCCATACATCAGCCTTGCCACCCCTTGGAACGAGCGCTACCACATATTCAAGAATGGGGGCCACATGCTTGACACCCCGGTCGAGAGGATGCGGGAACTATTTTCTCCTTACCTTCCAAAGGACGAGTAGCCAAAAATTTGGATTCCAAAGTCCTGGACAGGAGGCGGAGTGAAGAGACTATATCATCATCCATACCGAAGATTTGACTCTCCTCATCCCCCATGTTAATCTCGCACAGAATGCATATATGTCAAAAAGATGTCCGAAACACTAGCATTACTAGAATAGGTTGAACTTAGGTTCCATCCGATAGTGAATGTCTAAAGGGAGTGACAAATAGACCACTCAGGTTCAATATCGAGTGTCAATACTCAGGAAGGTATGCTTGTCACACCACAAAACTTCAGGGAAACAAACGCAAGAACGGGCAGCGCCTTGGTTGACGGAAAAAAAAAATTGTTCCAAGTACGATAGTACAAAAACGCTATATCACAGATACCAATCCATTACCAATTAATCGGCTACATCTGTTCGAAATACTTTGCATATGTGTCACGGAGGGTTTGTGGTGGAGTATCAAGCATTTCACCTCCAGTCCAGAACAAAGATGGACGATCGCCCCACGGAGTCGCGAGGCTGATAGTTTTCTATTATAAGTGAGGATTATCAAGTGACAGATGGGGTTCGACTTACTTAGCAGTCCAGGACGTGCGAGTGAGGTCGAAATAATGGAAGAGTTTGCTGCTTTGCTCTGGAGTCAGTTTTGACTCGAAGGCAGGAAGGTCGGCTTTGACTCTGTAGGTACAGTTGAGCATAAAAAATCGCTCAGCCAAAATACAAGGGCTTACTGGGCAAAAGGCGCGACGAGGGCCTCCCACAGCTTCTCCGCGTCAGTATACGCGGCTGGATCAATAACGGGGAGATATCCTGGCTTTGGCTCTCTTGGCCTCTCTTCAATATGACGATCAAGTTGCTTGATAATGTCCTTGGCCTTTGAATCACGTTAGATCCAGTCATGAGGCGATATCCAAAATACGCACTGGGGCAAAGAGAGCGCGATCTTTCGCGACAGCATCAGAGCCGGAAACTTCCTCCATCACAGGGTAAACAAAAATCTCTTTTGTAACCTACGCTGGCCGAAGCTGAGATGAGTACTGAAGAAAAACGAGGCGTTATCAAGCCACAAACAAGATGGATGGTGGTCCTCCAACGGATATCATCGACCAAGATGTCGCGCCCTACACCCTTGGACATACGGAATGCCTGCAGATGTCGCGAACAATCTTCAGCTGTGGGACCATCGGGGATCAGTGGCCGAGGCACGCACTGCATGAATGTGCCGAATGTCCTCATGATCAGCTAAAAGTGCAGTAGAGAACTGAGACATTGTGATTCAGTGGTTATGGAGGATACAGATGGAAGTGATCCTAACTGGGTGTGGATGTAGTATACCACTTAAGTACAGAGAAGTGGAGCACTGTCTGCAGATGACCTCACTGTTGATCGTCCAGAATGAATAGTCTCGGGGACGGGCTTGGATCCCTTGATGATGAGATCTCGTGAAAAAGATAGGCGCTCTCAACGCCTGAATAACTGAAGTAGCCAATAAAATGAGAGGTAAGGCGAAGAATGCTGCACACGCGCACGATTTAGGCTACGGGATACTACTGGGATCGCATGGGTTGGGGTAGCCCCAACCAAGCTCCTTTGCTTTCAAAGTCACGCCCACTACCACCATGCCCCTGTTGTGGCATTCAATTATAGAGTAAGTTATCACTGGCTTAGGAGGGAATGATATCTCTGAATATCGAAATCCAAAAGCCTCGGCGGGCCGCACAAGCTAGACGATCAGAACGCAGGAATAACTCACGTGACCGCTAGCACTGCCTCCTGCGATTTGAAGGCCCTGATGCAAAGAGTTTTCTCCATTCTGTACCCTCACTGCCGCCCATGATTTCCAATGAAACGAATCGAAGATTTATTGCAAAATCCTATCAAGCGGTGAATCTCATAAAGCCCCAACATGATAGAGTTGATCGAAAATGAAGAAATAATAACTTTCACTATGCAGTTGTCGAAGCTCCATTAGGCATTGAGGGATGTTACAGAGAGATCAGTGTTATCTTGGTTGTCGGCGGACCGAGCGATCTTATCTAATTCGATCTAATCAGTCTTCCTATCTTTTGTGAGTCTCGTAAGCATCGGAGTTCTTATCGCTCCCGCACCTATGGAGTATCACTTGATAATCATTTTTGAAATTTTAGGATGGCTTGCGAATTGTGTCAAAATATTGGTCGTATTGACAAATCGCGGGAAGATTTTTTTTTACTTCATGGCATTACCACGATGAATTGCAGCCATTTCGCGGAGCTTATCGTGTGGAGTGGAGAGAAATTGGGCGATTTTGGAGAATGGACGCTCAGCAGCGGGGGTGGCAGCACTAACAAGTGAGTATTTCCGGTTAGTAATAGCCATGATTGGTTCAGACACGGGTCGACATACTCTCGGGCAAACATAGCGCGACCACTGTCGAGACGAACAAACAGCGCGTTGCTCTCAGCCTCGGAAAGCTTACTCTCCAGCTCAGGGAGATCCACATTTTCCTCGCTGTACAGTCGACCAGTTTCAATCAGTCGGGGATATAGGTATAGATTTAAGCGAACATACTCAGTGAAGTGGCGGAGCATGGAGCCGTAAAGCTCCCTCATAATAGTCTCGCCAGAAGTGGCATCCATAGAATCAAGCTTGATGAGTTGAGCCTTGACCTGGAGGGAGGCAGGGCGGGTGATCAGCATCGTAATGATCTTATTTCGCTGGATTGGACCCACCGAATCATGAGCTGCCAAGTCTTTCAAAGCGCCCTCAAGCCCAGCACTAGCGAATGCGGGATGGAGCATGACCTCCTCGAAAATCTAAAGACGCAATCCCATTCAACAACTGAGAGTCTCGGAATTAACAGTGAAAGGCATTTGGCGCACAGTGTGAGAGGCGAGCTTCCAGCGGAAAAGGTCGAAGAACTTATTCTTATTCTCTCCAGAACCGTCGATATATTTCTGTTGATTTATCAAAAAGTAAAGCGGTCAGGTTGGTAGTTTGTGAGGGATTAGGAAGCCGAA
>WIDE01000214.1:0-29277 GCA_015039315.1 Clavulina sp. PMI_390 | reverse complement strand
GCCCGCCACTCTTGACAGCATTGTTCGATCAGTGCAATAAACCCATCAGAATCAACGACTTCGGTAGGATTGCTCCCGGAAGCGGCAGACTCTTGCGTTGGGACGGTGTTGATATCGAACAAACTATCTGCAGCTTCGTCCTCCACCGTGTGAACAGGGCCGTTGACTGGAGCGAGAGAATAACCTTTGCCGCGGGGATCGTTTCCGTATAGAATGAAGTCTATGGCGCCATTCTCGATGGCAATGGTGGCGACCTTTGTTTTCGCTTCGCTTTTTCGTGCGAATTCGGGCTTTGTTGAGTAGACTCGTTTCAAGCCATCATTACGCGTCACTTCCAGGATGCAGCGCTTTCCTATGGAGAGATCAGCCTTAAGTCTGATGGTTCATGGGGACAGCTATGCGCACTTAATGGCCCGAATTCCTCTGAATAATCGTACTTGAGGTAGTCACCAACGGTGCCAAAAGCCCGATGGGCAGCTTTGTTCAGTTTCGCGACAGCACTGACAGCGCTATTATCGATGGCGGCGCCTTTAGTGTCTGAGATATCGGCAACAATACGCTTTTTAGGCTCAAAGGGATCGTAGTCGGTGCTGGGATCAGCATAGTCGGTGAGAAAAGTGCTACCCAAATCAATCAAGCTCTGGGTGATGCGATGTTTTAATTGAAGGTGGGGGGGAAGGTCTGAGGGTTTGACTATGAGCTGCCCTGTAACTTGTGCATCAGCTGCGTTGGAGGATTCGGCCCTGGAAGCTACAGATGGGGCAACCTGAGCCATTGCGCCGTGTATGGGCGCCGAGGGCGGCGACCAAGCACTCGCAAACAAACATACTCGAGGCTTACTTGATCGCAATCCTCATCAAACTCTGCGTCCCTCGTTAAGAACTTCTTCTATCAATTCGCGCCAAATTTATCGACTGAATTTATCCAACACATCTCTACATCTCATCTCCGAGGCAAACCGCCTCTCCGTTTACGAGTTAGCCCCCCGAAGTTATCGGAAGCAGACTCGCTGTGAATAGTTCCTCGGTGCCCAAGCCTTCTCTCCATCTCTACCTCGACCTACACCTTCCTGAGGGCGTATGGCATCCCAGAAGCGCGATCTTTCAGAAGGTCCGGAAGGTCCGGACGGCCAAGGCGGTTCAGGACAGTCCGCCCGCGCTCCAAAGCGGTCACGCAAGGCAGTCAACTGGTGAGTACTCTGTGAGCATGCTACGAGTTCCTTGGAGCCAATTGAACCGCTTTCAAGTGAACCATGTCGGGCATCCAAGCTCAAATGCGATCGAAAACGACCCTGCTCTGGCTGCGAGATTCGCGGAACCACCGACCAATGCTACCCTGAAGAGACCGCCTTGGCAGCAAAGGATGACCCAGCATTGTGAGCTCCTCATCTTCTACCTACATGGACTTGGGAGCCTGATATCTTGCGACAGGTCATTTTTGGAAATTCGTGGGGAGATCGAGCGCATTCAATCATTGCTCAGAATGCTCGAGGCCGCTCTTCCTCGACCTGCTGACTCTGCCTCTGGTCACAAGGACTCTGGGATCGACAAGAGTGGTATTTACGATGCCTTCTCTGACGGCGCTCCACACGCGGCTTGGGAGCGATTCTCTCAACAGGCTAAAATGCGATTAGAGCCGCTGTACGTCGGACCCTCTGCCGCACCAGCTGCTTTACTACTTGGTAGGGTGAGCTTCAATTTCTTTCCATCAGCCTGAATGTGACTGATTTCTTCCGTAAAGAGCGAGAAACTAGGGTTCCCTGGACCACTCTTGTCTCATGATCCGCCCGAGATACTCGATAAGTCTGAGTGCAACGCTCTCCTGCAAGAGTACTACAGCTTGCCCAACCATGAAGTGCTATTCGAGCACCTGATCCACTTTTTCTTCGAAAGCTGCACCTTCTTCATGGCCATGCTCAATCAAAATCTATGGCTGGAGGAATGGCGTCTGGAACGAGCGCGGGGAGATAAATCAAATATCTTGACGCTAGGGACCGTTTATCTCATTGCTGCTATCGCCTTGAGTCACTTGCCAGAGAATGACCCCATCGGGGGCCTTCTTCCCAAAGAGCTAAATGTCAACGAACTGGGCCAGAGATGGTATGCGGCCTCTCGACGATGTATTGCTCAATATCGGAGCCTTCGAGCGCCCCCTTCGTTACCATATGTTGAGCATCTGCTTCTCAGATGCCACTACCTCTATATATCCCAGACCATTCCGACGGGGTCGTGGGCCGGTAAAGGTGACCTAAATGCTGCCGTACTCGCATTGGCGTTGCACCGTGATCCAGGAAACTGGAAAATATCTCCTGTGGAGATAGAACGACGACGTTGGTACGTATACGGGGTATTGGTATGTTTTTCTGATCACTGATTAACTCTTTTTTTTTTTTCAGGGCGTGGTGGAATTTCGTCTCCCTCGATAGATGGCAGGCGTTTGTTGTAAGTTTATCTGCAAATTCGCTGAAACCTCGCATTTATTCATCTGCTTTATACGTTCCGTAGTTCGGGAGACCGCTCTCAGTACAAAGCCACCACTTTGATACAAAATTCCCTATCTCTGAACCACCTCAAACGTCCCCTTCTCCCTTCGCTCCTCCGCCCTTCGACCCCAACACTTCCTACCATCTCGCCAAATTTCGCCTCATCGTTATTCTTGGGGATATTCTTCGGGACGCGCTATCCACCCGGCCGGAGGGGATTTCATTTGAGGCTGTCAAGGCCCACGATCAATCACTGGATCAATGGAAGAACTCACTGCCGTTCGATCTGCGGTTAGACGATGTCAACATGCTTTCCCGAGGGTTGATGGCCACATCACCCCTTGCGATTCGCAAGATTATGTTGCAGAGCGTGTGGCTGCGCACGATTTCATGTCACGTCCGATTCTCCCTCCATCAGCAGTACACTGTTCCGAGGTTGTGCCCAGAATTACATGCTTCCGCTGGCGAGCATGGGAAGATGAATCTCAGTCTGGCAACGATGGAGGGACTACAGGCGACCATCCACGCCGCCAATACTGTGATAGATGTGTTGCGAGAGCTGGTTTCTGCTTGCTACTCGAATGTCTTCATTGCGCAACCAGGGTACATTTCATGGAGTGAGTATTCTGTCCTTTTGAGACTCTACCCGTAGCGCTAATCTCTCATCTCTATATAGGCGAAAATGCACTCTTCTCGGCAGCAATGTTCTACGCTGACCTTCTGATAGCCAAGCCGGATCAACCTAGCCGCGAGATGTACCGCGAACGTATCCGTAACGCGACAACCTCACTTAACTCTATTGAGCGTTTCATCCCGCATGCAGGGCAGGGGCGTATTGTTCTCAGCGCTATCGCTCCCCTCTATAATGATACGCTGGATGAAACCACGCGTGGCGAGGAGATCGAGGTCGTTCGTCGCTTGACGTTCCCAAGTCTCGATTGCTCCATGATCAACCTCCAAGTCCAGCTTGCACAGGTCCCAATAGCTGCTCTCACCAGTGCCACTGGCAGCCCACAATCGGCGAGGAAGAAGATTGGGATGGCATCTCCCACGAGCACGAAAGGTGCAAGCCCTGGGGAATTGGCACCTCACGCCTACGCTCCTGTTTCCCCTGCCTCTCCAATTGAAGGGAGAGGCTCAAGCAGGGCGTCGTTGCTCAGCTCTACCATTGTCGGTGAGGAGAAAGATGCCACCGAGGCTTCTCTGGCATCGAAATTCGAGGGTAGCGAATATGCTGTCCCACCATTCGTTTCAGCGGCGGGGATGACGTATGAGTCATCTATGCATCCAATGATGCCGAGCTTTTCGGGCGTCCCTCTTTCGCAAACTCTGAGTTCCTCGCATGCATCATCGTTCGGCTCTCCTTCAAATGTTTCTCAATCATATCCCGATGGCCCATCCATGGCGCAAATTCCTGAATTTGCATCTGAACAATCGCTACCGCCAAGCAGCATTCCTGTCCAGTCTGCGCACTCTGCCGGCCAAAGCTCTCATTCGAGCTCATCTCCAGCAACAGACACCCTATTTGGCTCGCAGCCTCAATCAAACCCCCAACCCCTACCTGATCAATATCCCATGGGCGCTTTTTCGATGCAAGCCCAGCAGCCACCACAATTTGGGGCATACACCAACCCTCCGCATTCTTCATATGATTCAACATCTTCACCCAAAAACTCGCTTCCCTACGGCATTCCACAATCATCTCAGCCTTTCTTCCAGCAAGAGCCGAACCCTGGTCACAACCCTTCATATGCTACCCAGATTCCTTCGCACCCCTCACAAACGTCCATCCCCCAATTCTTCCCGTCGAATCATGAGCTGCCTCCCCCTACGGAGACAGGCCGATTCCAACCGCACACAGTATCAGCCGGCCCGATGCCTGCCTTTTTGAGCGGGCTGCCTGTTGGTGGGTCCACTCAGCCGCCAAACCAAGGGCCACCGAGCCAAACCCATTCTCAAGGCCAGATGCCGGGGTATGGCGACGGGCAGCGGCCTTGGCCGAGCCAACAACCGCAACCTGCGTATTCGGGATGGGCGTGACCTAGTTAAGAAACCTTTCGCTCCGAGAATGTTGTGTGCATGCTTTTTCTTGTTGTATATTGCGTTCTATATCTGCTTTCGATCTCGCTCAACTTGCTTTCTATTCGTGTTATTTGGGTGTCTGGAATAGTTTCCTTTTCACCGCCTGATATTGTACTAGCATCGCTCCCCCCTTAGTGTACCATCCTGTTTTATTATCATACTACTGGGCTCTGGTGGGAGAACTATGTATCATCGAAAGAAGTAAGGGATCATTTTTGGAGTCATTTTAGTCGATTGCGGAATCTTCCTTCGTCATCGGCGCCAGCTGTGCTGGACGAGAGGCTCGCTCAAGCTTCTGTGATGAACGACGTCCTGACACGGCGTAATTGCTTTGAACGACCGCCATTGGTTGTTTGACGGGCACCCTCTTTTGGAGAGACACCTATGATTCTCACGGCGCGTCTAATACTGTGCTATAGCTCTGTGGCAGCTCCAATTGCTGCACCATGAATCTTCTTGATACCATTTCGCCAATTAAGCGCTATTAAGGCTGTAAGGAAACAAAGGCCCTCCTCCAGTACTTTTCGATTAGGGTAGCATATGCATTGTGTATTCGGAAGTGCAAAGGGTAAAGCTATACTAACGCGCGAGTCCAGGAAGGATAGAAAGCTGATAAGCTATCTTCGGTAATAATCAATCAACAAGAAGAGAGGCATATGAGAAGGCCGAAGCAGGGAAGGTATAGAGAGTCTGACGTTTACGGGTAAATAGGCCGCATACTGCTAGCTTGGGTGGTGAAGAGAAAGAATTAAGAGGAAGAAGAGGGAGTGGAGGTCGCCGACGCCGAGCGCCCTGGGAGGGAGGGGGGCTGGGATACTCATTTGGCTTTGGCCAGTTCACTTCCAATGGCCGCAGAAGAACCGGCAATCATTCTTTGTAGGCCTGCTACACTCTGTAGGCGCGCCGCTTGGCAGTTGCTCGGCTGCAATATGGGAACAGAAGAACCAGCAGTTGCTCGTCATGAGCCTTATACACTCCGGCAGCTTGTCACTTGACGGTTGCTCAGCTGCATTATGGGAAAATGTCTCCACCTGAAGCTTCCATAGATCCATCTCGGACTCTGGATCTAAAGCAACTGAAGATGGTGGGCCCATTGGCCTTTGAGCTTGAATAAGGCCTGTTATCGTTTGATAGTTGCTCATCAGGGGGAACGGCAGCTTACCACTCGTGTTCGCAAAGGTCACCGCACTCGCAAGCACGTTGTTCTCCTGGATTGGAAAAACCCAGTCCTTGACGCAGTTGGCAAGCTCAGGGGCCATGAAATGGGTTCTTCCTCCATCACAATCTAGGAGACAAGGAACTTGTTGATGTGTGGGACTGCGGCCAAAATCATGGGATGAGAAGTTGGTCAATTCGTTGATTGAGATATTTCCCTGCGGTGTTTTACCATATCAAGATCAGCCAAGATTATGGGCCCTCTGAATTCAATACGTACCAGGTCAAAGTCTCCCTTTATACTGAATGTTTTTTGTGAGGGTACATACACCAAACCTTCGGTTGCACCAGAAAACTACATGATTGATGGTAGGAGAACCATGAAATGAGCGCTAATACCATGGATTAGTTTAAGATAAGCTCACGATCTTGATCGAATCCGATAGTTCCATCAGTTGACCCGGCTCAAGATTTTTTAGCAAATCCCTCAGAGTACCACGCTCCACGAATGAAAAAGCTATGAAAGGATAGTATTCGTCATAGTTGTGATAAATCTCCCGGAAAGGAAGGATGTCTAGGGGATGCAGTCGCGGGTGACTGATGGTCTAGCAATGAACAAACCGGAGATATGATTAGTGAGCAATATATTAAGAAGGTCAACAGCAGAACAATTACCCGGAAATACTCGCTGTTTAGCGCTTGATTTGGCTTTCTGACAGGCATAACAAGCTTTCGAACAACTATGCGCTGCTTGCCCGTGTGACCTCCGGAGACAAGGGCATCTCCTCCTTCTCCAGCAATGAGATCGCTCCTGTCAAGATTGATCTTCTTCAGGTGGAGTACTGTAGAGAGACTATTTGTTGGGGAACAGCAGTCCTGCAAGCACCCGAAGTGTGTGGGGGTATTCATCAGAACCGGAACCGTGATTTTTCAAGCGAAAATAAGCGGCGTCAGATCTAGGTCTCTTTAGCGGCCAACGTATGAAGCAATACATACGGTATCAAGGAGTCCCTTTGTATCATCGAAAGGAAGTTGAGTTGCCAACATGACCGATTTCAGGTCGGGATGGGGTGTACTTAAAATCGTCTCTTCCTCTTTGTTCGGTGTATAGACCTTTCGCATGCGGTGATTGGCAAGTGTCAGTAGGATCTTACAGCCGTGAAACCTGCGAAATGTAAGTATGAGATGAGACGAACAAAGAGCTGAGAGGTAAACCTCTCACGATAGAAAAGGCTGTCTCGCTGGAAGAGGGGAAATTTTGCTGAGTTAGTCCATGGTAATTGTACAGCCAACGGCTAGGGAGTTGGGGAATACTTCAAGTCTTGTCCAATTTGGATAGGAAGTGATGTATCCCAATGCACTACCAAAGCCTGAGCGAAGTCGATAAGAGGACTCACAATGACCAAAAATACGCTCTAAACTCTCCGTAACCCCGTTAATTGATGGTCGTTTAGCCACATTATGTGCCCACATATCAACAAGGAGCCCCCAGAATTTCTCTTTGATCCCTGGATTTAGAGTGGCTGACGAGGTGGGGCATACTGGTCTTTGGCCTCGACTAAGTATTGTTATTACTTGGTGGGCACCAATCTCGTGGAACGGCAGTTTACCACTCCAAGCATTCAAGAATGTCATCGCAAGCGCAAATATATCGCTCTCTTGTGTGGAACTAAAACGGTCTGTTCGACCATCAGAGAGCTCAGGGGCCAGGAATCGGGCTCGCCCTCCTTCCTCGCGTTCGGAGAGACGAGATACTTCATGGCGAATGCGACTGCGACCAAAATCACAGATCAGCGGGTCGCCAGATGGGCCCATCAGGACATTTCCCTGAGATAATTTATGACCTTGAGCTGAGTGGAAAGCATAAAAATCAAAGACTGAGAACGTACAGGGTGGAGGTCTCCATGTATCACGGGCGGTTTTCGCGAGTGTAGATACATCACACCTCTGGCGGTCCCAGTTAGCTGTGTAGTTGATAGTAGAGGATTCACACAATCAGCACTAACGCAAACTAGTCAGAGACGAACTCACTGTCTTAATCAAATCTTGGGGCTGCATCATTTGACCCGACTTAAAGCTTCTGAGTAGATCCTCAAGAGAACCACGCTCGACGAATGGAAAGATCATGAGGGGATAAGATTTATCATCCTCATGATAAATCCCGAGGAAACGAAGGATGTTGGGGTGGTCAAGTTGTGAGTGAATGATAGCTTCGCGATGGACAAGCTGATAATAATAGTGAGTAATATACCAGAAGGACAGTAAACACGAGGATTACCCCGAAGCATTCGCGGTTTAGCGGCTGATCACCCCTTCTAACAGCCATGATAGACTCTCGAACAACGATGCACCTCCTGCCCATTTGCCCTCGATAGACAAGGGCATCCCCTCCTCTTCCAATCCTATCTCTCCTTTTAAATCTGACGTTCTGCAAAAAGAAGATTGTTGGGAGATTGTTCGTGAGGGAGGAGCAGTCCTGCAGGAACCGAAGAGTTCTTGGGTATTCGCCAGAACCATAAACCTGGTTTTGTAAATGCTGAAGGACGAGATCAGATCTTGAGCCGTTTCAGCCTCGAATGCATGAATTTATACACACAGCATATATTTGGTCGAGAAGCGTAGTCGCTTGGTTCGGGGGAAGCTGGCATAAATGATGCCCCGAAGCGATTCCAAAACGCGCTAGCATAGCCGGATCCACGTGGCAGGGGGCTGCCCTTGAGTTCGTGTCGTTATCACGGGATCTGTTCGTGGCATCCTTGAGGCAGCACACTGGAGGCGGGCCGGAGATTCTTGAAGGGAAACTCTTCTCCAAATGCAGGGTGAAGGAAAATGGCCACACATTCTCATCAGGCACGTTTATTGTGGAAGGAGGTACCCTCTTTAACGATCGTGGTGGCAATCGACCCATGGATGAACGCTGGTGGAATGACGCAGCCTTGCCACTACTTTTGGACAGAGTCGTAGCCCTTGAATTGGAAGGCATGTTAAGGTGGGGCCATAATTGACGAGGAGAGGTATGAGGTCGTGATTCCCATAAAGCATGGCTGGAAGAACTGTGTCGGGTAAGAAAAGAGATAGAGACGTCATGAATAGGGGTCTTTTACCTGTCCAGCGGGATCGAATTGTGGGGAGTTGCTGAGACACGAGCCTTCTTAACGGGAGGGCCAAGAACGAAGTCCAGCACAGAAGCTTTCCGAACACGATGGTTCGTTGATATCTTGCCATCGCTATCACGATGAGGTAGAAATTCTGCGAAGAAAGCGGAGTTGGCTTGCTGAGTGGGGATTAAGGCGCCATTTTGTCGACATGTCATTAGCACTATGGGCCAACGGCTCTACGCTCTGGGGTGTGGTAGTGGAGGGATGCGGAAAGAGCAAGAAGGAGAGGAAGAGAGGTTGATGGGGCACGGGCGGTGCATGCAAGCCAGCGGCGTCCACATGCATACCTCGTGGGCCTTGCAAAGGCCTGAATTTCAAGAATCAAAAGATACAGTAAACAGATGTATACAGTTGGCTCTTTCATTCCGTCTCATATCCGACCCTTATTATTTCATGCACTCATAAGCATCAGACGCCGCCAATCCCTTTGTCTAAAAAGGGGTATGAAGGAACAAATAGGAAAAATGGCAGCTCTGATATAAAATCCTATTGGACTAGCAAACCTGGGACATCCAGCGATTTTATGCTCGACATCACGATAGCCCATGTACAAAAAGTTTGGGGCTTAATGAATAATGAGGGCAGAGAAGTGATGTAAAAAGCTATCGACCAATCTGACGCCGCGGACCAGCAACTGACACTACGCGCTGAGCCGCATCAGGAAACCTCTTTATGCTCGATTCTGCTCGATCGTGTTCGATCTTGTTGAATCGAGCTGCCGAGCCATCGAGCCATCCTTGAAGGTTTTCGACAGCTCGACGCCTCGATGAGTACGTCAAGCAATCGGGTTGGCTCACTTCGGTGGACTCGTTGATAGATTATTACACAAGGCAAAATGCAAATATATTTCATGTTTGTTTCGTGTATGTACAAATGACAGCCAGTAGCGCCGTGTAATCGATAACATAATGCTAACAAGGTCTTCTCAACGAATTAGATAGCATGGCACATACCCTTAATATGGAATGTGCTATAGCACGAGAAGTGAGGTCTACATCTTAAACCAAAGGTTAGCATAAGAGCAAACAACGGAGTCGGGTGATACAGGGTGAAGTAACCTGAAGCGTCAGCTTACCTTTCTAGACCCTGATGCAATCCCCGCTGCTTTGTCGGGAGGGCCTGGGCGGCGGCCCAATGGATGTTCGTGAAGCCGTGTAGTGGACTTACGGGTAATCCGGAAGTGGTCAGCGACATAGCTATGGCGGGGGTGGAAAGTGTTGTCGTGATGTGAAAATTAGGCAGGGGGATGGTGAAGTGACAGGGCGGCACGTCAGAGCGTCCTCGGGATATTAGGGGAAAAAATTCAAGTCACTCACTTTGGTGCCGCAGCGACTGCAAGGCCCCCAGCAAGCGCCGCGCTGGATAGCTGGTAGAAGACATAAATAAGTCATATTGGTACTCACTATGGGGTATCGTTCTCGTAATTTCTCTTGGGTATTTGGGAACTCTAAATTTCAAAGACTGTGTTAGCGCGACCTCAGCTGGAGTACCTCAGCATGGTGGGTAAGCGAGGCGTGAAAATTAAACGGTACGATAGGAGAGTAAAGTGGATGAAGCGAAGCATGGCGCATGTCCAAGCTTTGAAGCGTAAGAGTATCAGTGAAGGTTGAAGCTCAGCCCAAGCTGACGCGTTGTGGTGGCGACGGAGCAGGACGGTCGTACAACTGGGCATCCAGCGGGGGCATAGGTGTAGCGTCTGCAAACATGAGGATAGACAACTCACTTTGACTCACTGTAGCCGTCTTGCTTGTGTAGCATGGTGGTGGTGGACTTGTCGAAATGTTGGCAACCAACAACTTGCCTTGTTTGGCTTCAAGCGAGAACAAACAAGTGTAACGTCGGCATCGCCGATACCGTGTATGCGGGTATATTATTTGCTCAAGGATCTTTCCTGGCTGTCTGAGATAATTTCCTCCGTCTGCCCGCGTAGAATAATTATTTCCCAATCCATTGCCTTCTTGTATTTGAGTTGTTCACATCCTGGCACAATACGAATGATCTCCATTGTTTTCGGCACCCAATATCCCTGAATCATACAATCTATAGTCACAGTTCCTGTTCTTTTTCCTAGCGCAATATTTTATATTTATTCTATATTGAGAGCGAAATCGTTCTAAGGTTCATTTGAATAATTTATTGTTTTGTTGAATCCCCTGTCCATAAGCAGCTCCATGGCTCTCGCTATGCCCATCTGGCATCCCAAAATACAGAAGACAGGTTAGACGAATGCGGTGACGGTGGTTTTCCGTGTACCATTGATTAGGACTTCAAGTCCCGTGATTGCGCCGCATCACCTTCGCCAGCAAATCAAATAAGGACTTAGAGATCAGCACGATACAATGCCGCAGAAATATTTAAGTGATTCTATATGAGCTCCGCTAGACTAGAGTCTCCGAAGCTAATAATTCCCGGTTTAGGTCGAGCAGCAGGATGATTGCGACCTCGAATTAACCGCTTGGGTTCTTTTGTACGCATCAAAACTACTGCCATTATCCACTGCTAAGACTATCACAGGTGGATCATGCTGAACGCGCTACTTTTAAATACAGAGTGTAGCTAAACTACGTTGCGCTCGATTAGTCGATCCCTTCGGCACCGTCGATCTTGGTTGCCGACCCGATCGAGTGACATCGAGCATAATGTGGTTTCCGGCGGGCCGCCGCTGACCAGCGCTGTGAGTGCCAGACCAGGAAAGCTCCACTAATACTGGAGGTGCCAAGGAGCTTTAATCTTCATCATCACGCTTCAATGTACATAAACATGTTTCATAAAACTCATGTAGTCCACCGCAACCACGACCTCTAGTGCTCTGTCAAAGCCACACGAAGGCTCAAGCCTAATCTGTGATACGCAGTGTGCCTAACAATCGATCTATGATCCTCATACAAGTCAAACAGTTAGCGCCGGCTTCATACGGGCTCTTTTTAGCTCCATGCCACGTAGCATTCACAGCTACCGTTATAGTCGATGTACACCTCACGCTGAAACGACAAAATCTCCACTATGGGGGGAATCCTGGCGGAAAACCCGCCAGATCAGGCCTCATGGCGGATTTTCCACTGACAGACTAGCGGTTTTTCCTCTTCCATTTTGGGTTTCCCCCGCGACCTCTCCTTTGGCGGATTTTCCGCTCGCCTTGCCAAGCACAAAACCATATCACTCATGTCAATGAGAGCCACTCGCTCTAGTCTGTTCATATTATAAATCTTCACCCTAGCGCTCCTCACTATGCAATTAGAGGTACAGATGAAATCTCCACTAATGGGCTCGATATGGCCTATGGAAAGTCTCATAAAGTCTCAATGAGGTCTCCAACAAAGTAGCCATCTCTCCACTGTAGTCTCTACAAAAATGGAGAGGTTTTCTCCACCTTGTCTCCATCTAATCGCTACTCATACCCTTTTTATTATTCCTTAACTATACACCAGATTCTGTAGAGAACAATGATGATTTATCAAATCTAAGTATGGTGCTGTCGGCGGGAAAATCCTTGCACCTGTACCTACACTAGATTAGACGTAATATAGCGCCATATCACACAAAATGGCATCTTAATTAATAATTTCATTTCTTCCTTTCGTACTAAGCGCAGGGAGCGATTCCCGGCGTATTTTTCCTTATCTACGATTCAGGTACTCGCCCGCTACCAAAGCAAAGGCAGTCCTAATCCCGGTGTGAACCATTTCATTTAATGTTCACATGAGTCATTAAGAGCGGATCGTTTCAGAGCCTCGTGTGCCGTCTGATCTCGTCGCTCGCAAATCATTCTCATAATCTCCCGGAAAATCACATTTCATTTCGTATTTCGTGTCCGTTTCATCTTTATTCGCCGACACCTTATGTTTGGTAACACTGGCCTACCTACCCAACACCTTTTTCGTGTTTTCTCCTCCATTTCTTTCATGATTTCTACGCGGAGAATTGCTACCATCTCGTATGATACGGTCACATATGATTCCGTGATCAGACCTGATAACTTCCAAAATCTGGAGATCCTTATTTTTACACCCTCTTCTCCCCGGGTATTCCTTCCCTTCATATATCGGTTCTTCTAACCGTTCCCCTTTCGTCGATACATATCCATTCGCATTATCCTTGCGTTTCGGATATTATTTCTTGTTCCATTCCTTCAAGATCCAGTCCATGTGTACCACATGGAACTAGGATCTCATTTTCCTTTCCTAAATCGATTCTCTACTACTAAGATCCGTAGCCGTAGTATAAATACGACCTGTATCCAGTTGGAAATCGGTGTGTCCGCAATCCTAGCCCATTTTCCTGTGTGCACCCAAGTGTCCAATCCACCTATCCCCCCTAATCATCCATATATCACTGCTGAGAGGAATACCTCTGCATTGACTAGACGAGAATATTCTCCTGTAGGCTAATAGCTGAGCGAAGTATCCACCTGTGTGTGGACCTCAGATTAGCATCTAGTGCCTTGCAAGCTATCATCAGCCAGTATCCCATCCATCCCTTCATCTGACACTTGTAAAACCCCCTCCTATCAGACGTTTTATAAACCGTTTATATTCGTCTATCTACCCCTATCCGAACCACATCAATTCTATATACATATATCTCGTCCTTTGCAACCCTGTGGGTTGGGGAGATTTTCTCTACCTAAGCGATTTTCCTCCCGACAGTGCTTGGTATGCGAGATGGGAAATCGACTCTTAGTTGTGAGATATACACAAAATGATAGGCATTGGGGGAAGAACCATTGGGTAATTAGAATTAGCATCAAAACTATCAATTTCAATTGACAACTGACCTAGTTTCACAGTCCCCAATGGTGTGAGTTGCGCTGGTGCGAGCCTAGGTTGCAAACAAAGCTACCTGTCTTTGGTGACCTAACCGATAGTATAGATCAGCAGCGAATGTTGAGAATCTATTACAAAAGTTCCAGTTACTTGCATAACCATTTGCTTAACCGCTTTATGCACCGAACTTGTGTCCAGAGCACTGGCACAGCGGCACATGAGACACCTCCTACGGTTTTGCTGTAGGAACATGCAAGTGAACAGTGCGGAGCAAGGATACTCAACTTAGCTCTAGCACGAAGTTTACTAGTCGCATTATGCTCAGAATTGTTGTTTGGCTTAGACAAGAGCTCCATTGGTCAGGGTGGTAGCAGTGCGAGCGGGGTGAATATCAGCGACGGCAGGCTGAGCGAGGGTATCGTTGACAGCAGACAGGCGGGTGGAGCGATGGAGGGTGTCATTGGTGTGATTAGCCATCAGGGCCAAGTGAACATGATGAAGGTGGACCAGGAGTTGGCCATCCTCGACATCTCCTGCGGCAGCGACCAGCTCCCCAGCAGTATCAAGCTCAGGGGAGATGTTCTCATTGAGTGTAAGGTGGTCATGAATAAACTTAGGTAGTTTCTCAGGAACTTTCTTTGCTTGAGTACAGTCTTCCGGGAAAAATGGAAGTCGGACAACAAGCACACGCATCCTTGCCCAGAGTCCGGGGGAACCGTGATTGCTCGAGTGAGATATGTTTTTCCATTCGGTAGCGGCTTCAAGGCGAGTTGATCAAGCGATGAAGCGATCATGGATTGCGCAGACCAGGGAGCGGAATATCCAATCCTTGGTCCGGCGAGAGCAATACCACGATTGGGCGACACTGTCGATACAGTTCTGCATAAGCTCGACGCGTTTTTTGTCTAGTTTGGGGCCGTCGAGGTTGTGCTAGATTCTCAGAAGACAAGCCCAGCAGCCAAGCGATGGAACGCCTCAGCATTCGGCGCTCCGTTGTAGTTCAGTGGCAGAGGGGGCTTAGCGTTCAGAAGGACGTTGGCGATCACTTTCTCATCGCGACCACAGGCGATTTATCCAATAGGAGCTGGTCAATGTGGTCGCGCGCTTGGTCGCGGTGATGGCTCATGCGGTCGGACGCCTCAGACACAGCACCGTTGAAAGGCGTGGTACGCGGAATGGACAGGTGGAGCGTATGCCCCGTAGCAGGAGCAGCGAGGGGCGCGCGAGCCAGTAGCGGCTGTGAAGCGTAGTGGTATCGAAGCGAAGACAGATGTGGGGACTCGCGGCGAGGGTTGGCAAGGAAGGTTACTGACAGTGAGCGCTCAGCTCCACAATCATCGACGTCGATGAGCGGAGAGACTCGGAGGACAGTCTTACGCAGGTGGACACGCTCTCAGTATTGCGTCAGTCTCGGGCGGGAGATGAGCACGACGCAGCCAGAGGTCAATGGTAATGGGACGGAGCATCATGCAGGCAAGAAGTGTTGCACTGTTGCAGCGAGGCGCAACAAAGTGGCTGATGACACTGCAAGCGGTCGAAATCTCGACGGCAGCAGGCAATCGAACAGCAGGGCTAGATTTGACCTTATGTTCAATACTCTCTTGAGCGCTAGCAGCATTTCAGCCAAAGTGAGCCTGGTTGGCAAGGTCATTGAGCGCTGGCATAGAGAACAGGAAGCGGGGAGCGATTAGGTCAAAGAGCTAACATTTTCAATTGGCCCGGTCTGATACTGCATGTGGAGATAGAATTAGCAAGCTGGGAATGGAATCTCAAGATTGATGGCGGTATTGCTTGCTTGCCTATAAATATTAGCACTTGCGCATGATTCTTCACTCTACTTTCCCCCCTCCGACTCAACATTAGCAGACTCCACTGCTCACGGGAAAGTCTCGCAACAATGGCATTGCTGCAAGACTTTCCCATATCATTCCTTGGGGCATCAGCCATTGTATCAACTTCTCTCACTAGCAGCCTGAATTCTCTTGCGCAACGCAATGTTAGTGCGTGCATTGCGGCCCCGCTCTGACCGCTCAGTCACTGTCGAGATCGAGATTCTGACTAGCACCGATCGGTCACGTGACCCAAGCCCATCCCTCTCGAAGTCACAGCTCTGACCCTGTTTCCCCGCAGCCTTGTTGTCGCGATTGCAGCGCTCCAAAAAATGGGTCTGGTGCTGTTGTCGATGAGGGTGAGTTATATCATATTCTCCCCCTTCGAGAGCAATGTGCTGCCACTGTGCGCACATCCCCTTACCGGGCCTTACGAGGCCGCTGCGCAGCAGAAGCAGTGCTGAAGCAAGAAGTAATGCGCATCTTCTTATAGTATGTGGGTTTTTACGCTATTTCTAATGTTCCCATCTCACCTCCGTTTTTACAAGACAGTGCATTGCATGCACCCTATCATAGGGTTGCTTATGCTGATCCCATGTGAGTTGATTTGATTTGATGAATGCTGCCAATTGAAGCAGATTGCGTGTACTCCCTTCTCGAAGCTTGCAACCTTTGAGTTGCCATTCCGCTTCTTGAGGTCTTTTTTCTCCCCATATCTTGTTCTAATTTTGCCTGCCATCACATGTAACTATTATCAAATTAGTACCTAAATCAACTGCATTGATTCTGCGTAGTAATATAGTGTGAACAAATATGGCGGCCAAACCGCCAGCAGCATAACTGCCAGTATTGAAGGCGGATAAACCGCTAGTACAATGGCGGTTTTTCCGCTAGATAAACCTGGCGGATTCGGACAAATCGCAGCACTTTATCCGCCACTTTTCTAGTGGGTTTCCCGCCTGAAAAGCGACGGAATAACCGCCTGTTTTCTGGCGGAAAAAACGCTAGTATCTGGCCCCAAATCACTATAGGTTGAACTGGCGGAAAAACCGCCGGTGGTCCGACCATAGTGCTCGCGTCTCCTGTTAGTGGAAATAGCGTCTCACACACCCTTAAGTACCCCTCTGCGGCTACACGTCTCATCTCATGCAAAGCAACGCGGGTGCTTGTATAACAATATAAGAGCGGGAAGAACGACCGGAAGCTGATTGGCTCGCTCATGGTGGCCGTGCCCGCTATGCTAATCCGCCTGTTACTGCCACGTTCCGCACTTCGTTCTCCCCATCCTCCTCCCACCATCCTGCATTCGTTAGATGCTATTTACCCGGTATTTTGATTCTCAGTTAGCTTTTTATTATGCTGGGGTCATTCGTAGCCGTGTGGACCGCATCCGCCGCCCTCAGGATACTTAAGAGGTGAGCCCAGTGATTGCCGCGTCCAACATCATGGCTATCGTTCTCTGATATCCACACACTATACCGGATGGATCACCCATATTATGGGACTCCAAGCTAGCCTTGGGAACACCGCGGCTGCGTTTGCTTTTCATTGGCGACTTACGTTTGGTGCGGTGCTCATGACACAACAATTGCTTCCGCTCTGCCTCATTGAGTCCCATTTCTACTCTCTCCCTCTCGATAACGACCGCCCAATTGGAGCCTCCACAAGACAGGCCAACAGGAGAATAAGGGAGGCCATAAACGCTAAGTCCACAATTGTCTATCGACTGGCCACACACATAGTGACTACATCGGAGCAAATAGATAAAACATGCGTACCATGGCACCGTGTGGACAAACGGGTACACATCAGCGTCCCGGAAAACAAAGCGGGGGCCTCACCGAAGACCCGATGGGCAAAACGCCATCGAAAACGCCTTCGCCAGCTCGAGACGAGCATGGCAGACCTAGTCATCTACACTGACGGTTCCCTCCAATTCAAACAAGGAGTCCGACAGACAGGAGCCGGAATAGTAGTCTTCCGCCGCGGCAAAGCCATATTCCAGAAACGCATCCCCCTAGGGAGCGAGATCGAGGTCTACGATGCAGAGATGCGAGCGCTGAGCGAGGGTGCATGTTATGCCGAAGCAATACCATACTAGTGGGGAAACCTACATGGCATCAACCGCACCTGGTTCTTTGCAGACAACACGGGAGCGCTTCAGCGAATCTACAAAGGAACCCCCGGCCTCGACTAACAGTGCTCATTGTCCTTCCGAGACGCCGCCTACACTATTCTTGACCGCTACCCCAAAATCCAGATCAACATCGAGTGGGTACCGGGACACCATGACATCCTCGGCAACGAGGTGGCAGACAACCTGGCAAAACAAGCGTGCGGAGAGCCCGCGCTGGATCCCAAACCCTCAGCAGCATTCGTCCGAAACGCCCGAAAGAAGACCACCTGAGAGCGATGGACCCGCGAAGGGGCCGCCCAAGCAGCCGACCCACACCGCTCGGACTTCCGCGCCGCCAACTCATTCCCCCCCACTACAAGACCCACCAAACGCCTAATCACACTCCCACCAAAATCTTTCGCTCGCCTGATCCAGTGCCGGACCAGACACGCTCACATAGGAAGCTACTATGAGTGCCTCCACATACCCGAACCCCATGCATGCCTATGTGGCGCCTTCCAAACACGCAACCACGTTCTCCTCCAATGCCCTCTCCATACTAGATACCGCCACCTACTCAAAGATGACAAAGGTGAGATCAAACTCCAAGACATTCTAGGCACCCCGAAAGGATGCAAGCGGCTCGTATGCTTCATCCGCGCTTCACGCGTGTTCGAAAAAACAGGACCCCAATCCAATAGATGACCCCCACACCTCCTGTCTCACACTTACACGTTCCCCACCCCTCCCGCCCCGCTTTCCCCCACTCTTATTTACTCCCGTTGCCCACAATGGCTCTCATCACCACAAAAACCCAGCCAAACGGCATCGTATTTCCGCTTTGCACCACCCGATAGAGGTTAGGATATACATCATGTACTTATAATATGTAGTATAGCCCCCGCCCTAGGCGCCTCATCGGCAGCCCAACGCGGTAAAACCGATTCTCTCTCTCTCTCTCTCTCTCCCCTCTCAATAACGCGTAAGGCTGATCAATTTAGCTAATTATTCCACAATGTCTTGGGCACTAGGGTCTCCCATGGTATGACGTGGAGATGGTTGCAATACTAAGGTTCGATTGCCGCATATGGTCGGCTTGACGGTTTGCTCGCAATTTCTGAACTCTGATCCTTTTAGGAGGTGGTCTGCACTTGCTTAAAACGTATAAACAAAGATGTCACCAATATTTCCCAATGAAGCACTTAACATCATCGTCCAGCTGGCTCCTTATCATACCTACGCACCATGTACCCTCACGTATATATCCATCATCAATCAAAATTCACTTGAATATCATCGTCTGTATCATAAATATCAAAAATCTTCATAATGGGAACTGGGACACATCGATCCACATTCCGCACCTATCCCTCAATTATCTTCCCTTCACCTTTAGCCCTGTCCCAGAATATCTTCGCCTTAACATTCACTAAAACGCGAAATTTATGGTATCTGAGGCGAATCACAATTGCAATCATCATGATTGCCGGCTTGGTATGCTTGAGAGACGGGTTTGAAGCCCAAGTCTTCCAGCAAAGCTTGACAACCTGAATCATCATTTATAACATCGAAATCCTACAGCCAAATTCCTTGCAGATAGACTTAAACTCTAAGCTAATTACGCGCTGCAGCTTTGTCCGTTTTCCGACAGGGCTTTGCACTTCTCCGGAATGCAATGAATTTGTGAAGTGAATCATGCTTGCGCAACATACCATTCCATCATCGATCATAATTCAGCAAAGCGCAACTTTGCCAATTATACGGATCACGTACCCCCGCAATATGGATCCAATTACAGCACCCAAATCTCCAACGAATTTACCGCACTGCACCACCCTTGATGCCAAAATTTCTCAGCCTGCAGCATGGTCTTGAACTTCTTTCACTTTTTCCTTTCATCTTTGTTCCATGGCATGAGCGTTTTCCACAAAATCATGCCAGATGAATGCAGATCCGGCGTGAATGTTGCGGATTATGACAAGACACTGAGCCTTGCTTCCGCCCATACCTCCGACTCGGCTCCAAGCAGGATTCAAGCATAAGAAAATATCGAGTAAACTAGATTAATTATCTAAACGGAAAGGCTCCCTAGCAAGAGTCGCATCAGGCACCAGCTCAACTGATATATGATCTAGATTGTCTCGCACAAGATCCACTTTGGCAATGCCACAAGAACGGTACATAGAACTTTCCGGTATATCAAATTGCACTTCTCAGCTGCGAGGACCGTGGTATGACTATAGGCAGTCACAACGGGGCTTCGTGGGTGCATCATCGGCGTCTTTCCGGATGTTCTTCAAGTTGATTGCGCTTCATGACCATGCCAAAACCTCTCTGGCATCCGCTCCGATCAAGAGAGATAGCTACTTGGGGACCAACCAAGCGCATAGTTAAACGTAAGCAGTGTGATCAGGAGCATCCGCCAGCCACAGTCAGGCGCAGGGTGGCCTGTTGTCCAAGGACATCGGCTAGTTTTCACAACCATCCCCTGTCTTATGAGACACCTATCTCATAGGCAACCCAATGCCATCATCGAGACCAAGTACAGGATTACTGGGGTAGTGAGTTAGAGCCATATCTCGTCCGTACAAGATGGGGTCCCCCCGATGAGCATGTGTATGGCTGGAAATGCCAGAAGGCACCGTTTACACGGTCTTTAGCTACCAGTGAGAATCTCAGAGGTAGACCTTGAGCGCAGAGAGCAGAAGCGCGAGGCTTCGGGTGTGTGGCGCATATACACAGCTCGTCGGTGGCGGCTCTCGCGAGCTCAGCCTCCGTTCGGTTAAGGGGATTTATGGATTTAGCATAGAGCAGAACTCCGCCCATACGGCAACACAGAGCTTGCACTCCTGTTGATGCTCCTGCCGACCAGTTTCGGCGGGGTAGTGATTGCAGACGTGCCCAGGTCTGAGATAGGCTGTTTTTCGACTTGCCCAGGTCGGCCGAGACGTCACCGTATCCAGGATCGAAATGCAGCCGCATATACTCCCAGATAGATGCGAGAGTGAGTAGGGTTGACTAGAAGGTTGCCGGGAGGCGTGGCAAGAAAAGTCGCCGTGTAGACAAGGGAGAAGCTCACAGAGCCGATAGCCTCCAGAGCAGGCAGGAGGGTGGTACAAGTGTAGAAGTAGTCGGGTAGCAAGTCCGAAACGTCTGTGTGTAGTGGGTTAGTTGTCCCTCACGAGGCATCACCGCGTTGCGCGTCGTGCCCGACGTGTGGCGCAGTGACGTGGCACCCGTGTCCCCAAACGCGCGTCATTGGGACGGCTCAGCAAACGCACTTAGTGTAGAGAACCTCGCGTTCTTACACTTATAGTGCTCAGGCTAGTTTAACGACATTTCGGTCGAATCAATCTCTGGGCCATCGGTACCGACTGACTGAACTTTAGTTGGGGGCTGGTGTTTTGTTATCAGTCTCATGATGCTTGGAAAGACCTGGAATATGTTAATAGAGCTGAACGAAGGTTAGGATACTAACTAAAGGCTGGAAAACGTTAACATCAAACTGCAGGTCGTCAATATGTGGTCTACATGGCCGTGTGAAAAGTGATCGGATCTACTGATCCGCCACCGAAGGCTGATCCGTGTAGGTCCTTCTCGAGTCGGCAGAGAGATACGCTAATCGCGGACCAAAAAAAAAAAAGGTTGAAAACAAGCTGAATGCTGAAAGCTTGTTCATTCAAATATTTTACCCTATCTGAGAATATGCTAGTAGAGGTGGTGCAGAAACATAGAATTGGCAGGCAGTGGTCGTCTAATAGAAACAATTGCTTCACTAGGCGTCGTAGTCAGTACGTTGATTCATAAGCATCTAGTACTCGTCATGTCTAGGACTAGGGCGAAATGATAAAGCAACTCACAATCGTTGAAAATACGCCCCAGTCTCTCCAAGGTTTGGCCGCTTGATGGCCGCTCAGCCGCATCCTGTGCCCACATTTCCCCAAGTAGACTCCAGAATTCTTGTTCAGTCTCGGGTTCCAATGCAACTACAGAAGCGGGACGCAATGGTCGTTCACTCTCAATAACCTCTTTAACTATTTGGCGCTCGTTTTTAGAACTAGAGAAGGGCAGCTCGCCACTCCACGCATTCAGAAATGTCATCGCGAGTGCGAAAATGTCACTCTCCTGGGTTGAACAAAAGCGCTCCGTTCGACCATTAGAAAGCTCAGGAGCCAGAAACCGAAGACGACCTCCTTCTTCTCGATTCGACCCACGGGAAATTTCATGACGGATGCGACTGCGACCAAAATCACAAAGTAATGGATTGCCCGATTCTTGGATTAGGATATTTCCCTGAGGCGTCCACCATACCGATATGAGTTCGAGGATGGCGTACATAGGTCGAGGACGTACAGAGTGGATATCTCCGTGTATTATTGGAGGACTCCGTGAATGCAGGTATGCCACACCTCTGGCGGTGCCAACAAGCTGTACAGTCGATAGTTAGGATTCCGCATGATTGACAAGAGCGGTACCAAATTGGAAGGAACTTACTATCTTGACCAGATCTTGTGGTTCCATCAATCGATGGGGTTCGAGGGTGTTAAGTAGACGCTCAAGCGATCCGCGCTCCACGAACGGAAAGATTGTAAATGGATAAGATTCATCATCTTCATGATAGATCCCCAGGAATGGAAGAATATTTAGGTGATTCAGTTGTGAGTGGATGATAGCTTCGCGGTGTACAAGCTGGATATATGCATAAGCCATATATCAGAAATCAAGAAGAATAATACAATCACCCTGAACCATTCAGTGTTTAAAGGTCGATCCTCCTCTGGGGCCGCCATGATGGATTCTCGAACAACAACGCGATACTTGCTGATCCGCCCTCGATAGACGAGGGTGTCTCCTCCTTTCCCGACACGATGTTTCCTGTCGAAGATGACATCGTTCAGGAAGAAGGCTCTAGGGAGACTGCATGTTAAAGAACTGCAGTCTTGCAGGATCCGAAGGGTGTATGAGTATCATGAGGGTCAGAAGTGCTGTTTTCCAGGTGCTAAGAAGCCGGGTTTAGATGTCAAGATATTCTAGCCTAAGATGGATGAAGAAATACACACTGCGTAAATCTGGTCGAGAAGTACAGCCGCTTCGTCCGGGGGTAGTTGAGATAGCCGACGGCCAGGAAGGATTCCGCAGCGTGCTAACACATTTAGGGGTACTGTGAACGAGAATGGCCAACGGTTTGCGTCGGGTACGCTTTCCATTGTTGAAACATAGAGCGTCCTCATCGACTGATTGGAGGAACGGCTCAGAGCCGGCCGTTTATTATTTAAGGCAGCCCTGCCACGTCTTCTACTCAAAGTTGTAGTCTTTGATCGGAAGGTGGTGTGTAAATAGATCCTTGTTTGGCGAGGGGGGCGCCGTCCACCAGATGAGGTGAATGGGAAACTTGGAAGTCGTGTCTGCCGGCGCTTCTTTGTGGGAGGGCCAGGAGCATCCTGTTCGAAGCCCAGCTCAAAAGCTCTTCGCACCCTAGTTGACAGCACGATTGGTGAGGCGTCGTTCGGATGCGAAGACATAGTCCTTCAAGATCGTTGCAGAAAACTTGGTAAACACTCCAAGGCGTCTTGATGTGTGGCAAGAGGAAACAGACGCTAGAACACAAAACCAGTGCACACGTGCGTATCCCGTGGACAGCACGAGGCTTGATTTGAATATTCCAGAAACAGACGCGCGGCTGGCCAAACAACAGGCAAGAATGCTATCGACTGCCAAGACCCTAACCCAGCACCGATAATGCTTAAAGGGGATTCCAAATTACGGGGGTGATTTTTTGGCTTCTCAATAACCCCGCAAATGCTGAGGGGAAGAGGCGCGTGGGGTCTTTGTTGGCTTATTGATTTGCACACTATCATTAGGCATCTCGAAAACTACTGGCACAAAAGAACCTTGACATAATGTGAGCAACCGAGCTCCGTGGCCGATACCGAAACGATCCGTGGTTCATGGTTAACGTGGACTAAACAGAAACATGACGGATGGCCCTCCAGGATAATGGATGAAATACCAGCAGGAAGAGTGAGGACTAGCGGTAGGGTTGGGTGAGCGAGGGAAGACAACTTTCACCGCGGCTATCACACCAAAGCCCCGGATGGCGAGGCGACGATGGGTATATGCGTCGACGAGAGTGGTAGTTGTGGGTACTAGTATGATTTGTGAGCGCTTTTTGACTCGTCAGATGAGGGTTCTGATCCGCTTCTGCGTTGAGCCTCTGCTGCCTGGGTTCGAAATATAAGATTCGTTCTGATATTGGACGGGATACTCCTTGCTAGCTTACCTTAACTTTTTGGTAGAGTCTTTTATATGGGTTCGGTATTCGTATATCAAGCCGCGTCTCATCCCATTGGCGAGCAAGCCTCAGAGCCGGCGCATCGCCTCGATCACCTATAAACCGCTGAATAGAATAAGTTATCGCCTACAAGAGTCTTCCATCACTCACGACAGATATTGACCATCTCAAGGCAGTTATCTCGCCTCATTCCCTCACCTGAGGTAAAAAGACTAGGTCGCCTATCATATGAACTTGGCGATCAACCGAATAATTATGAAGGGGCAGTTGATATACCTTTCCTGAAGTCCGCGCGGTTTATGGCGAGTATGTGGCAAGCGCTGGATTTCTACTTCAACTATCAAGTTATGGAGATCATCCAAGCCGTCGTTCCCTAAGAAGCACAGAAACATCAGCTCCACATACACTGATCTGACGAAATGATATGACGGGAAAGGGGTACTTTGAGCTACGATCCAACTCCTGAGGGCCATTCGAATATTCAATTGCGAGATAGGAAGAATATAATTAGGAAGGGCAAGGAGAGGCTGCTTGGGATTGAGGTGGATGGTGACTTTTGCCAGTTCGATGCATTTCCGTTTCGAAGGAAATAACGTCTCCTCAGAGAATTGACATGAAAGAGAGGGAGTTTCGGCATCTCGTTCTCCGGATTGGTCAGTCCTCGCTTTGATATGGGCCATTTATGAGCATAATTGAAGGATGAATGGGTGAAGAAAAAAAAAACAAGGTTGACGTCGCGGTGGCTATGCTGACCTATTTGTCAGCATGTCTCACTTCTCTCTCAGGGAAACGTCACTTTCAGGTCTTAATATATGGCCCTATAACAATTAACCGATGTAGATAGGTGAAAATGTAATTGTTCAGGACGCACTAGTCTGCTGCGCCACTGTGCTCGTTGCAGCCCGAGATTCACCCTGTCATATTAAGTCGTCATAGAGTCCTTCCAGAGGACTGGCCCCAGCCAATATCCCCTCAAATGGTGTACGGATAAAGGTATTTCTATGATCCTCCATAGGAGATTTCTCGATGGATCCTTCAAGCTCCCTATCCAGACCTTTCCGCATTCAGGCCTTAATAGTTACCCCTGCTCGATGAGAGCGAAGAGTCCTACGATACGCCCAAGAGTAGCATACCAATAACACTAGTTGAGATGTATCCAAGGTTCGAGGCAATACTAGTTTTGGTCCTCTGACCCACGGAGAAGAGTGAGTCCACTGCAACCTGGCCAGCGGGAGCGGGAGTCTCCAGATTGGTTGTGCCTATGGTTTAGATTGAGCAGGTTGAATATTGCACCATACCGAACATCAGCGTGAGGAAAAGGTCGCAACGCACCTGGAACGAGTTAAGCGATTGGTCGGCCCTGGCGGGCAATAAGATGGAAAGATCTTTCGCCGCTTCGTTGCTGTCTGAACTCCCTGGTGCTTGTTCGCGACCCGATAGCAGCTGGCATTTCAGTGCTGGAACAAGCCTCACCGTTATTCGCGGATGGGGGTTTTGACCTCCGAGTGGTCACGAAAGCGGGGCTCTGGGAGACGGTAACACATAGTGGACCGACACCGAGGTCGTAATGACGGCGGGGCGCGAGGGAGGTTCCAAAGTCGAGAATGGCGGATCAGCCAGATTCAGGTCGCAGTGATGCAGTGGGGATGATATAGCAATGACCGATAAAGAGGAATAAGATAGACACGGATGGTACGACGACAGTTGTCAACACACAGAGGGAAAGCCGAGGTCTTGGAGGAAGTAGTCGGCACATCGTACACGAGGGGGCCAAACGTGGGTGAGATACGCACTGAATGAGAAAAAGGAAGAAAGATGATGAGTAGCAGCGCATATGAACAACCATAGGAAACCGAGATGCACTGATAGAGTTTAACTGACTCACAACTGGACCATCCCGAAGAATGATGGGGATTGTGGATAGTACCGGGGGCCAGGATGAAGAGGGTAGACTGGCGACACGATATAGGCCAGGGGGTGTCTCGAAGGAACGGTGTTACGAGGTGGTAAGAATCTCTGATTGTAGACTATCACGCCGAAAATGCAGGGGTGAAAGAATGTTGGGTATGGCCGAGGACGAAGCTTTCTTGGGGCGGGCGAGAGGATTGATGTGGGTCTTTCGATTTGATAGATTGGGGTTCCGACCGACTGCTGAGTTTCCGTTGTGCACATGTGTCTGCTACCTGTGGGTATGTTATCAGGCCACTCAGATACGTGTACGCATAGTGTTCATAGCTTCACTAAAGCTTTCCGTAAGTATCGCTCAGCGGGGTCTGGTGCCCGGATATCAAGTCGTGTCTGATCCTATCCGCGAGCATACTTTAAGGAACCCTGCTCACCTACAGACCCGCAGTTAGTATGTCATGTAGGCGAGATAGGTGATATCGCCACCTAAGAAGTAGTCTTGCCTTTTGAAGGCGCCTCTTCCGCCGCTTACCCTCTCCAGAAGTGAATAGAGCGGGTCTCCTACGATCGCGATCCTGGTAAGTGATTAGAAACGGAAAGAAGAAATAGTTTAGGATACCTTTCTTCAATTCGACGTGGTTGGTGGCAAGTGCGTGGTGGATAGTAAACTTCAACGTGAAACGTCAAGTTGAGACGATCCTCCCAACTGCCTTCTCCTTGCGGGAGTGAAACAATAGCTCCACGCCGTCCTCGCCTCAGTAAGTTACGCAGCAGGAAAGTCTCACTTTAGGCTAGAATCCAGCTGAGGCGGGCATATCAGATATCTAGATGCTTATTGAGAAGGAGATGGCTGGAAGGGCGAGAAGAGGTTGTTTGATGTCAAGATGGACTGTCACTTTTGCCGATTTGCCGTGCATGGCTGGCACAGGGAAGGACATATTGTGACAAGCAGGAGAAGAGAATAGGAAGGAGTGAAGTGTTGGTGTCTCAGAGACCCAGTGTTGCCTCAAGCGGGGGTGCTTTTTGGCATCCCGAGACGGTGGCCGAGTATGTCAGAACGAGCAGCGCGCCCAATTTGGTTCTCGCGTGTCTTGTTTACGCTGTCATCAGGTTCAATCCCCAATCGCGTATTTTTCCGTTCTTTTGTTGCTCGCAATGAATTTAGGGATATATCAGTGACTAGCTTCAGCCTGCGCTTCAGCAGTCCCCTTCCCTTCGAGGGATGGCCTAACGCTCCGCCGAGGAACTCGAACTCCGTTCATCGAACCCTCGAACAGAAACCCACTGGCTTCGCTGGAAACTCTCCAAAGCTCATTCGTCGATTCATCACGTACCGCGCCCTATAAGTGCTTTATTTTGCTTGGGGGCTCGGATGACTCCACCTTTCCCCCCTTCACTCAGTTCGTACTACTGGTAGAACTGTAATCCGTCGTCGAGGCAGCCACACGTACGTCGATCAAGGCCTGTTAGGGTTAGCTACCGACGCTCTTAGAACTGATATGCTCAATATAGGCGACCTGAACCGCAGTCCCAACGAGTGAGTCACTCCAAAGCCGAGTCCTGAACACTCGTTCGCCTCGTCGTCTATACTGACTACGTCTGGCTGTACAGACCCTCAACACGCGTTTAGGCCTGTACTCACAAATCAGCCGCCTATTGACGATGCAAGAATTCACGAATCTATCCAATCAAGGCTCAGACAGCCACGACGCTGCGAGCGTCGCAGCGGCGGTCTCCCGAGGTATATCTACACAAAGCGCTACTCCTCACCCACAGCTCCTCCTGAACGCTGCGCGCTTCTCTCTCCCAGGTGTTGCCGAACTCCAGCAGCTCAGGGCAGACCTGCTCCATGTCGACGCATCACTGCAGAGTTTAGAGGTGAGCCTCATGATCTACTTAGAGCCTAGAGTGACGCATCTAACTTCTGTTGGGATTTCTCAGGATGATATCAAGGGAATAAGGTTGAAGATTCGAGAACTCTATATTCTCCTGAAAGAGCCTTTACCTGACCTCCTACTCCCCGAGCGCTGACTTCTATCACAATCATCAACTCTCTCCCTCCTATCATTCTCATTAGACTGCTCTGCATTATCCTTATGTGCAATAAGATACCCCTCTGAACATGCAAATCGAGTGCTGGTCACGTTCCCTCTGCAAATATATGGTATCCGTGAATTTGTGGCTCGCTCAGCAATCAGTCCAATGAGAGGCCGATAATTCATACTAATATCTGAGCTCGTCATATTGTATTCGGAGTGTTCGTGAAGTGCTCGCCATCGTCGATCGGCGCTTATATACAGTCTGGGAAATCAGCTTGCCATGCCTGCTACCTGAAACCGTAAGATTTGGTGCTCCTTGCTCTGGGCTAGAGAGTTTAGCAAAAGATACATATAATACTTCTAAGGACTCTTGCAGCTATCAGTAGTGCAGTTGTGCCCTAAAATAATGTTCATGACCACCACTACTTTCTCCTCTTCAGCCTCAAGAACATCAGGTAACGGAGGGTGAGCGATCAGCAATAGGGAGAGCGTAGTGCCGGCTCCATCGTAGACGTTAAGTCTCTATCCCAGTGCTGCTAGTGGCCAACCGTTAGACCCAACGATATTTATGATAACGATGATTTTACTACCCCCGCTGCCACTACTGCCAGCAGCGACCATGACGCATGGGTCATTCCTCCAGGAAGTCGTCGAACATCTCTATCTGGCTCATTTCGAGCACAGCAGGAGATTCCGATTCGTAAAACCCAGGAGGCTCATACACCCTATCGCCTTGTCGGTTGGGAGATGGCAGTGACGCAACATCCATCAAGGTCCACTGAGGCTGCCATTCTAGCGGATCTGATGGGTCTGAGAGCTTCATGACATCCTTGATGTTGAGCAGCAGGCGAGCGCAACATATGGAAGAAACGGACGTCGTTGCATCGAGGATGATATTAGAGATGCCATATTTACTTCCCTATCGTAGCGATGGTGGGTCGAGAAAAGAAAAGCCATAAGCAGTGAGTAAATAACACCTCCGTCGTGGAGTACGCACCCATGTCGCTGCGCCAGTCAGAAGGCACAATATTGACCCCACTGCCAACAAGAAGATTCATTGAGATCTCAACGTTGAGCAATGAGGGGGTGTGAGGTAGCCTACCTGTTACCCCTATTCCAGTGTAAACCCCGAATCACCCACCACCGATGGATGGAAGAGACCCTATCAGTTGGTGTGTAAGGTAGAGAGACCCTAAGCATACGTACTAATGAACTCAATAAATCCTGTGGATAGTGGAATGTGAGAATACATAGTCAACACTGCCCTGGGGCTGAATCTCACTGACCATCTCGGAATAAAATATACAGCACGCGACTGGTCTTGCCTTGTCGCAAACTTTTGACAAACTTTATGATGAGGAACACAGCCATACCTATTTCAAAGTATCTCCTGGTTACCGCCGAGCCATCCAGAGGAATCAATGTAATAGGGCTCACTAAACTCGAATATGACAAT
>WIDE01000213.1:15773-29519 GCA_015039315.1 Clavulina sp. PMI_390 | reverse complement strand
AGTTCTAATGACAGCACCATCTACCTGTGGGATACTGTTAGTCATGAGGCAATTGGAAGCCCACTTCTGGGCCATGAGGGCCCAGTCAAATCTCTATCCTTCTCCCCAGATAGTAAACTACTGGCTTCTGGCTCACATGACAAAACTGTCAGGCTGTGGGATGTTCTGGAGCATGCACCAATAGGAAACCCTCTTAGAGGTCACAGGGATTCTGTCAGATCTGTGTCTTTCTCTCCCGATGGCACCACCCTTGCATCTGGCTCTGATGACAATACCATTTACCTCTGGGATGCAAAGTCTTATCAATCCAAAGGTAGTCCACTCACGGGCCATGTCCGTGGAGTTATTGGTGTTGGATTTTCATCTACTGGAGCTTTCCTAGTCTCTGGTTCTAGGGATAGAACAGTCAGGATATGGGAAATTGAGACTAGTGAAGTTATGCTGGGCACTAAAACAATGAGTCACAAGGCAGGAATCACCTGTGTGACATTCTCTCCTGATGGTGCAGCTCTGGCTTCTGCCTCAGAGGATGCAGCTATCCAGCTCTGGGATGCCACATCATATACTGCCATTGGGAAGCCCCTGGCTGGCACTGGCAACATGATCACCTCATTATCATTTTCCCCTGACAGCATACTTCTTGCCTCTAGCACCAAAGGTGGGGCTGTTCAGCTATGGGATGTCCCTTCTCAAGCCCCAGTAGGGCAACCCCTTGTGAAGCACAGAAGTGCTGTTACCTCCACTGCCTTTTCTCCAGATAATGTGCTCTTGGCCTCAGCATGCAAGGATCGCACTATCCAGCTGTATGGTCTCCAGTCCAATATGACAACTGTGGGTGTATTACAAGGCCACAAGCATTCAGTGAATTCTATTTCATTTTCTCCAGATGGGGCACTCCTTGCATCTGCTTCTGATGATAGGACCATACAGCTCTGGGATGTTCAATCTTGTACAATCAGGGGAGGCCCTCTCATTGGCCACAGTAATTGGGTCACATGTGTGGCATTTTCTCCAAAGGGTGTACTTCTTGCATCTGGTGCAAAGGACAACATGGTCAGAGTCTGGGATGTACAGTCTCCAGTGCCAAAAAGTACTCCTCTTGCTGGTCACAAGGATGCTATCACATCAATCGCATGGGCTCCCAGTGGTGCAGTGATTGCATCTGGATCACTAGATAAAAGAATCCTCCTATGGGATGTAGAATCTCATACAACAAAAGGAGATCCACTTGTTGGTCATGAAGATGCTGTAACATGTGTTGCATTCTCTCAAGATGGCACAAAGCTTGCATCTGGGTCTCATGATTGCACTGTGAGGATATGGAATGTTGAAATGACCTGTGTCAAGCTGATCCCATCAAATGCCAACTCTCCTGCATTTTCCCTCCCTTTCTATTGGAATCTATCTCCAGGAGGTTGGCTCAAAGGGCCCAAAGGTGAACTTATTCTGTGGATTCCTTCTGGCTACAGGGCAGCTCTGCATGATCAGAGACTAGATCATGTGTTAGGATGGGGAGAAAAATCACTAGTGAAGTTGAGCTTGGATCACATGAAGTTGGGTAGTAACTGGGCTGAGTGTTATACTCCACCAGCAGCTCATTTTCATTAGTGTTCTTTTGATAGCTGCCTTGCAATAGAGTTGCTCATATTTTAATGCATATATTCTCCTCCTACAATGATATGTGTCTATGAGCAGGCAGGCAAAGGATTCTATGACATCAATTCTGAAAGGAAGATAAGGACAATCAATATTGTCATAACAACACTAGGAAAGTCCTGGAGCACAAACTACCAAAGGCAGGGGTCTATTTTTTAATATAATGTTTCTGAGAATGAAACAAATTCTGAGTCAGGCAAGCATATTTATATGCCAAACTATCAAATTTTGTTAAGGAAGCCATTTGTGTACATTGAACCTAGCACCAAGCAAAGGCTGCCTGTGGTATGGCAGGCTTCTGGGCAGATGATATTGCTATGGCCATGATGGTTTGCTGATTTGTGAATGACAGATATGAAACTTTGGGCCTGGGTCCAGAACTGGATTTGACTGTGCCCATCAGTTGTCATATTTATGGGAAAGATCAAATCATGTATATGTCATCCAAGGTTGGTAACAAAGGGGAAGTTGATCTGAGCTAGCTAGAGTGAGCAAGAGGAAGCTTCTGGTAATTTTTGAGAAGTGGATATTGATTGCCTTGCCTTGGTTATGGGTCCTAGGCTTGTCAAGTGCCTATTCCACAACAGTGTTAACAGACCATGTAATGACCCCACAGAAATTCCAGTTAGGTTGTAAACACATAAATTACTACAAACATATATGTACAGCTGCAGTGCTCTCATCTCTCTAAAGAGATGTCTACATATATACATAGAGGGTACATCATCAAAGAGGTAATAGGGGCAAGAAGCGGGCTTTTTAGTCCAGCCTTGACCGTACTACCATCGAAAAAAGGCAAGATGAGACAGCAAGATCAAAGAAAAAGGGGCAAATGGTGGGTGAAAAGTTCTATGTCTATCTGAACACATTGCTACAGTCTCATGATTAGAATGGAGGCGTCATGCGATAGCCATTGGCAATCAGGTATGCCTTTGAAGCCTCGTTCTTGGCCCATCCTTTCTTGTGACCGAAGCCTTGACCCTGGAGTACTCCATCCACTATCGGAGTTGGTCAGCAGCGTATTAGGAGAGTCGAAATCGCTGGTGGGATACATCCAGGACCTACCGTAAAGTAGCGCCTCCCACAACCTTTCCCCAGTTTCAGGATGGTCAAACCGTTGACAAACCTAATTATTAAGGTTGGCGCCCTCCTCTCGAGTTGAGTAACAAAAGCAACCACTCACAAAATCAATCGTGAATTGATGTGTTTGTTCGACATGGTTATGGAGAAAATTGGTATACTCGAACTCTGGATCTGCTTGTCGTTAGATTATCATCGACGACGCATGGAAATAATGATCGCACCCATGATACTAAATTTGAGGATGACAAAGGAAAGGTTTTAGTGGTCTGAGAAGTGGTTGGGGCGGCCGTTGAGGGGTGAGCTGAGGGAGAATTGGCCTTTTACGCCACCTTTTGAACCTGAAGGCGTCGCGACTACCAGCGGTGTACCGCCAGAGCAAAGCATTGCATTTCTCCACCGAGCAAGAGAAGAGGAGGTGTGTAGTCATACTGGCGGGCGGTAAGAAAGCCACAAAGCTACGTGATCTGGGCCCTCGCCATGGATTAGGAGATAGCGTGAACGAGCTGGAGGCGAAAGCTCGCGACGATGAAAGCAGAAGCTTCATCCGCCGCCTAGAAGCGAGAAGAGATCCAAGCATTGAAGCTATCATGGGGATAGTGAGAGATGGTGTTGGTCTAGATTATCACAGACGGAGGCCAATACCATGAGCTTTGGGTGTTTTAGAGATAACTGGCAAGGAAACAGTTCTTGGTACTTTGGTAGGGAATGTACTGTGGGAGCGATTGTAGGCATCTAGATAGTATGGAGCCTTCAGAGGACTTTGAATCAGATTGTTCTATCCAGCCGATCGAGTTACGCTCCATAACGAGCGAATCCAGCTAACGAGCATGGGCCCACTGAGATTGGGACAGCAGCTGGAACGGATGTAAATTTTGAGCAAGAAAAGAGACAGGAGAGAGACAGGATCCAGTATTCTCGCAATAGGGGGGCATTTGTTCCACAATCTTCAGCGTCAGAGATTCGATAAATGGTGGAAGCAGGAAGTGGTGGCACGGTCGCACAACACAGCCAAATAGGTCTGGAGCCCCTCCGCATCTCATTTTGGTTACCTCCTGTCTCAGGGAACCTCACCCAGCAACATTTGACACTGAACTGCACTGGTGGCGGCTCGTTTGCTCATTGTACTGCATTCTGTGAGCGCCGCTAACACTATTAACGACTGCGCGGCAGGTGGAGGTAGCTTCGCGAACAGTCGGCCTCATTTCGTCAAAGAGAACACCTCCCGGTATTCCTGTGTACTCGCCGAGAAACGTCATGCCCTCTATTGGGCTTCAAGAGGTTTCAGTGGGGGTATGAGAATGAGTCAAAAATATAAGATCCAGAATCATATTGAATGGGCGCGTGATTCGTATCAACATTCGGTCCGTGATGTTTCCGTAGCGAGGTGACGGGTTGACACATACAATAGCTATGTGGTGGAGCAACGGAGGGCGGATCCGTCAAGCTTTGACGGAGCAGGTCATCCGCGGCAGTGCCACAGGAGGGAGTCGGCGGTGAAACTGTGGACCTAGCGGAGGGAAGGGTGCTGGCGGAAGACATGGTCTAGAGTGGGATGGGCTAGGGGCATCACAGAATTGAGTGAACTGTAGGAACTTCGATGTTGGGTATTATGGAAGTGAGCGATGAGTAGGAAACGAGTGCGGAGTGACCGTACCGATTCCGATGATTGTGCCTTGCAAGATAGAGATTCGGGTCCCAAACGCCCGGGCCGATACTATGAAACTCGTATACAGGTCTATGAATTAACTGGCGATGTCATAGTGTCGTCAGTGCCTCACATTGTTGAGCGCCGACAACCGCGCGTCTATGCAAAATAATAGGAGGTGAACGAGCTGACAGAGAAAAGGGGCCGCGGATGCTCGAGGCGCGTTGTGTTCTTTACTGGAGGAGTGGGGCCGAGGCCCAGTTGGCGGCTTTTGGGGGGTCGCTCGAGACTGCGAAGGCGATGAGGGACAGAATCAGAGGCGTGTCGCACGTGCTGCATGCACCTGGAGTGAGTCGTCGATATGAGGCTGTGGGAGGCGCGAATCTTAGCTTCCCGGCGGGATGCCAGGAAAGCCGAGAGTAGCTCACGGGTGATCCAAGCTGGTGGCGGGGAAATGGATTCGAGGATTCGGTGGCGGAGAAATGAGGGGTTCTTTGTGTCGGCAACATCAATGAGAGAAGCGCTCTATCAGTAGTGGAAGTTCCGTTTACACGAGAGCGGGGCAGGTTTCATAAGAACTCATGAAATCTGCAGATCACAGAATGTTAGTGCAGGCGAACCGGCGGGGGGGATCCCCAAGACGTGGTCAGGTTCATGGCCGTCACGCCTCCGCAGTGCCGCAGTCCCACCAGAAAAGCGACCTAAAGATGACCCGAGCCATATACAATCATGATGTACCATTGCAAGAAATGCTTTGTGGCCACGCTAACGCAGATTGCGGAAGTTTGGATCGACGCCGACACTCATACATCCAAACACAAATACCAATACTCCCCTGTTCGTTGCAGCTCTGCTGAACCCACTTGCATCCGAATAAAACAAGATAATAGCGCACACGTAAAATAATTCTACCAATCGGCCCATTCTACGACTCCGACTCGAGCTAATCAATGGCCTAGTCTAGGGCAGCCGATGAACACAGCAGGCGCCTGAGCTACGGCGTCCATTCAGCAACACTTCAAATAACAGCCCACGTATACCCCTCACGACCCAGTTCATATGATCGTGGTCTGTAGTAAAGGTTCCAAGCGAGCTCAGATACTAGAGACAATACGAGTCAGTATTCGGCTCCCCCACAATTTAATTGGCGAGCTATCATTACCACCTCGCGACCATCTGAGGCCGTGAGATCAATGGAGTTGTGGGATAAAGGAGCCTCACTTGCGCGTTTGGGCCGAGAGTAGAGCCCTGTGATAGTTAGGGACGTCATTGCTTGGCACCTCTTTCGAAACACGTAGGCCGTCAGGATGTCACCGACAAACATACATCTTCACCAGTCCTGGCTTCAGGCGGCTGCTAGTGAAGCTTTCCTATCAATCTAATCAGTGATTTTCCTTGGTTGGCCGTGCTTACGGGTCACACGGCACGGCGATATGTTCTCTCACCAACCAGTGAGCATATCCGAGAGTCCTTAGCCCCCTTGCCTGACATGCCTCCGCAACCTTATTTTGAGATCGATGGTAGTATTTCCATTCTGCCCGTATGACACGCGAGGGCTGATAGCGATTTGATTACTCAGAGGCAGTCTATCGAAGTCCCAAACTCAAGTCAGGTCGCTCGTACCGTTTGGTGATCTCTTGGGGTATTTCAGATTCCAATGACGAAACTCAAGTCACCACACGATCTATCAAGCCGAGTGGGGTCTCGAATGCCCTCCAATGTGTCTGGCACAATCCATCCGCGGGCAAACGGTTTGTCTTCTATGCTCCTGCTACAGTAATTATGAAAGATCCTCAGGTCATCCTTCTTAGGCGCTTTGTCGATGGCCCTGCTCAAGCTACAATCAAGATTCAGTATCAAGACTTCCATGTTTTGTGGAAGGACGCCTGCACATTTCCATGGGACTGCTCCATGGATACTGAGACTACAGGTGGGTACCATTGTTGTAATAAATGCACAGCGAATTCTGACGGTGAACCTATAGAGGTTCCGCTCCTTGGTTCTAGGATTGGGGATCAGCTCGTCGTCCGCGCTGCTGTTGTCCGCAATGTCGTCGCTCCAGCACCACCGACAGCAGAAGAGCCTCCTGCTGCACCCGAGATGGAAATACCTGGTAAGCTGGGCTTAGTAATCCTTTCGGACTTCGTCCACTCATCTTCGTCACATTTAATCGTCTCTTCTCTTACACCTTGTGCTACCTACACGCTCCGCCGCTACTGTTCTGTTGGTCTGTTGCTGGTCCCAAAGTCTACGTCCCGGAACCGCCCGCGGAAGTATTTCCTGCTGCTGCCGGGAATGGGAACCCTCGTACGTGTCCTTGACAATCACGCTCTTCCAGTGACATTAGCCTCACCATGCTGATACTCCGCATCTTGCACCTGCATATTGGTTTGGTTGCGGTGTGATTTGTCAACTGTGAGTAATCCATGATGCTCATGCTGCCGCCAAGCTGATGGGTTTCGTAGCATGAAGAACGGCAACCCCAAGACAATGACCCATTTGACAATCTTCTGCCATGGGAGAAAACTATTCGGATTGATGACGTTGCTGTGGAGGATCGCTGGTATGTGATCGTTCGTGGTCTCGCGCCAGGGGTGGTGCACGGCCTGTAAGTGTTTCATCAACCACCTCCTTAGGAGAAATTTCGATATGATAATATTGATTCTATTCCAGTGACAACTACAAGGAACGCAGAGGCGGGCATAGACAATCCTATGCGCGATGGCGCCCCAGCCAGGCATCCGCGATCGACTCGTGGGAGAAGGTGCAAGCTCAGGGCGACGACAGACGGCTTCCGAGTTAAAAGCCTCTCTCCTCCGTCCTACAGGGAGCATTGGCGCGGACTTTGCGCAGTTGTTCAGTCACATTAATCCCATCAATTCTGCCTCAACTACTGTAATTTACACGTATCAGAGTACATCTGATCTCGCTTGGTAGGCGCAGTCAAGCATAAAATGATTCAGAATAAGACATTGAAAGGGGTTATAGCAGGTGTTGAGTCTTGTATAGGACTGCGAGCTATGTCAGAGGAATGGATTATCTATAAGATGTAAGCCCTCGTAGGAGTGTAGCCCGCTATGCTGCCGTATGGACCACGGCAATCCTCTTGAGTTCACGTGAGCGAGAATCGACGAAGGTGGACCGGGGCGGTGTTCGGGCGGAGGGTAACTGGTTGCATGGGTGTTGATTGTCCTGTGCCGCAGTGCGATGCATTCCCCGCCCAGGCCCTTCTCAGCAAGAGGGTCGCGATAGCGGTTGTGGAAGCTGGTGTACCATGATGGAAGAAGTAGAGAGGAACGATGGAGGATTGAGCGGAATTTTTTGTGGAGGTTCCTGCAAGGGGCCCGCTGCGCTCTATAAGGAGAAATGTTAGGGTTTCGCACCTGTGCTCATGCGTTGTGGTTAGTGATCATGGTATTGGACGGTGGAATATGAATGATGGGAGGGGGCTGTTGATGACAGACTAGATACCAAGAGTAGCAGCCACCATACATCCCCGTTGAGACTAGTTGATTCAACGCGTTGAGCAGGGCTGGATCCATCGGTATTTGATCTAGGGCTACGCAGAGTCGTCGCCAGTAGCCCAGGTTGACTTATGCTGTCTGAATGGCGTTGCACAGATATCCAAGCCGAAGCTGCTGTGAAAGTGGACGCAGCAGAACCAGTTATGGTGACGACTGAAGGAGCACAAGCTAGGTAGGTTGGATAGTCTACCGCCCGTTGCGATAGATTTGAGAGAAAAGGACGACAGGATCTAGATGTGTTCGCAAGAACAAGTTAGATGGCAGTGTGATAGTTGTCCGAGGGTGTTGTGACTGTGCTGAGTGTGATCAACAATCAGCGTTCAGCACAATAACTCGGCTTTCTGAATCATATTATCATCTTTTCTACTATGTCTCTTGGGAGCTTCTTTGAGATCGATGGTAACCGCCATGCTATCCTCTTACAGTCAGAGTTATATTGCTGATCAACAATTCAGAGGCCACATATCATAGCCCAAAGCTCAAGCCTGGTCGCTGGCATCGTCTCGTGATCTCATGGAGCCCCCCTGATTCTAAGAATCAGACCGAAAGGGTGACCGAGCGTGTAAAACCCACTGGTGATCCCAACAAGCTGCGATGCATATGGTCCGACCCATCGGTCGGCAAACGGTTTGTTTACTCAGCTCTAAAGAGGAGCTTGCGAGATTCTGAATCGCACGAGTTAGGCGATTTGTGCAAGCTCCCGCCAGAGTCATTTTTAAGGTTCAGCATTACCTGGCTCTGTTGGTGTGGACCGACGTCTGCACTTTCTTGTGGGATTGTTCCTTGGATACTGACATCACGGGTGCGTAGAGCATCATTGACGAATTCAATTGCCATTGAGCGTTGTTTTGTAGAAATCCTGCTTTCCGGAACTAGGAGTGGTGATCAGCTAGGTCTCCAGGCTACTACTGTTCACAGTGTTCAGGAGCCAACTATGACGGACTCAATTACTGAGAACAAAACACCTAGTGTGTCTTTTTCAACACTCTGCTGGACTCATGCTCTGACATCCTCTTTGTTACTTTGAATCACTTAATCTTCGGATTGCGCTACGCCTCAGACAGGGATAAGAGTCCTGGCCATCCACAAAACATGGCTCATCTGATCTCAGATACTCGTGACTTAGTGCTACAGAACCGTGGTCCTGAATATCTTGCCCAGCCTCAAGCAGGCCCTGGTCCATCATCTCATCACTCCAACTCTATGGTGATTGAAGCAAACAACCATGTTGCGTATCGAGCAGCTCTCTTGACACGCTTTGGGGTAAGTCAAGAACAAGATCTATCCAATCTTCATACGGACGAGGCTGCCAAGCTTCTTGACCAAATCTACACAGTATGTGCTTGTTTGATCTGAAACGGCCCATCGGTTGACCCAGGCTCATACGGGGCTTCTAGCACCTGCAGAACCATGCTCCTGGCTCTCTTGAATACCCTCAAGCACTGCGGGTTCTGCAGGATTGTGCATTCCACACTGGTGCTGTCCCATCTTCATTCATTCTTAAGAATGTTGTATTTGACAGGAGGAATCTTATTGGGAAAGGGGGTGATGTCCTTGTCTATAGAGGGCAACTGGGCTTACAAAGTGTAGTAGTCCGAGAGTCAGTGCTCCTTATGCATGGCCAATCTGTTGCCCAAGAATGCAACACTATCCAAGTTACTAAACTTGATTAATTGTGTGGCCACACTACTCATTTCTTTCTTCATTAGATGGTGCACCGTGAAGCCATCATCCACCAACAGCTGCAACATCCCAATATCCTTCCATTCTTAGGGATCTATCATGAGGCTTTTGCCTCCCACCCTCTCACAATCTTGCCATATATGGAACATGGCTCACTTCAACATTTGTTGGATAGCTTGGAGGAGCTCATGGAGCTACCAAAATTTATCAAATTGGTAAGCCTAGCTAATGACTGGATTTATTATTGCTGATTACATCTACTCCCAATGGCTTAAACCCCCAAGCTGATTGGCACTTCAAGAGGACTAGTGTATTTACACTCAAGACAACCACCAATCATACATGGGGATCTTCATCCTGTTTGTGCCTGATTGATTGCAGGGATACAGTTGACTGGTTTTTGACACATTCTTCATAGGGAAATATCTTGTTAGGCCAAGATGGCAATCCTTTCCTCTGTGATTTTGGACGTAGCCGCATCTATCACAATGTTTCTCGGAGCCTGTCCACCCGGGAGGAAGGAGGTCGGCCCCGTTTCCTTGCACCTGAGCTTCTTGACAGTCAAGATGATCAATTCAGTCCTAATCAGAGAAGTGATGTGTTTGCATTTGCAATGGTGGCTCTCCATGCTTGGAGTGGCCAACCTCCATTCTCTGGTATAAATGATCAAAGGGCAATAGCTATGCTGTGCTTGGGTGATTGGCCAAGACAACCTGTCATGGCTGTTGTTCTGAACCCAACTACAGAAACAGCCTTTTGGGGGCTTCTTGGGACTATGTGGGCACATGAACTCTCCCAGCAGCCCCAGAGTATTCAAGTTCTGGAGCAGTTGGAGCACATTCTTTACCAATGTAAGTATATGGTATATGTGCTTCCATGCTAGTTGTTGTAACATGAAAGTGCAATATGTTCCTCATGTCAATCTGCTCTGATAAACCAACCCAACATCCCTTCCTTTCTAGATAGAGAGCATTTCCCATTTGGAGATGTTCACTCTCAGTACCTGTACTTCCAAAACTCTGATATGCACTCTGTTCAAGCACCCTCCTTGTTGGTTACCAAAGAAGCAACCAGACTGGCTGATCAGCCTGGTATGGCTATCCCATCATGCAAAACAAAAAAGATCCACTTTGGCTGATCACCAAATTCATAGTGCCTCATATTTTGCAGAATCTACAGTATGTTGAAGATGGCAACAAACTCCTGCAGGACCCCAGACCTGGCAACACCATCCCTGCTGATACCCACACTATAACCATCAGTGCTGACACAAATGGGTTACAGGGTAGTGCTCAGCCATTCACCACTCCCATTACCACCAGCTTTACTGTACTGCTGAGCACACTGGAGGATTTCTTGAAAATTGGGAGAATTGGTGCTCAGGTATATCAACACTGGTGTAACTAATGATCACTCTCACCAGAACTAATGTGAATGCTCAGATTCATCCAACTCTCACTGCAGCATTGGGCATTGTGAAAGTGGCCCAACAGATCATTGAAGCCAATGCTGCTCTTGATGCTAGTGTTCAGAGCCTGGTGGAAGTCATGAATGGCTCATGCACTCTAGCAGCCTTCTATGCACCACAAGAGGATGATGTCTTACATAGCACTGATGTGACTGTGCAAGCAGTGTTGCACATGGTGGTTCAGGGCTCCTTTGTTATGATTGCATATGGCAAGGCACATTCTCAGAGTATGTTATGTATAGCACTCAGGACGGGAAGCTCACTCTAGCATTATAGGACTCTCTACACTGCAGACCTATTTTTCTGCACTCCAGGGAGATCTTCAATCATGTACAAACCAGCTCAAGTCATTTCAGTTGCAGCTGTTGGAACAAACCAGCATCATGGCACTCAGCAGAGCTGATGCTTTCCATAGGGGTGTGCAACGCTTAGGCATGTGCATCAATCAATACTTATAGTAGCTGCTCTGATGAGAATGCAATGGACAGATGCCATAAGTGACTTTCAAGATCTGCAATATGCAGAAGCTGCAGATGCAGCTTTCAGAGCACATGCCCTTGACTCTGGGTGTCTACCTGGTACACGCACTGATGTACTCAGTGCAATAGTCACCTGGGCCACAGGTGGCATGCAGCCATCTGAATTTCCACCTTACCTTCAAGCTCTTGATCCCAGCAAGAGTGTTTTATGGCTCTGTGGTGTAGCAGGATCTGGAAAATCCTCTATTGCTATATCTGTTGCTAATAGCCTGGATAGTCTTGGGCTGCTTGGAGGATTCTATGGCTTCTCTACAGCTAATCAGGCTGCACTGCATCCATCCAAGCTGTTCAGCACTCTGGCTCTGCAGCTTGCAGCGCACAATCAACACCTGCAGCAGAGGCTGCTTGACATCATCAGAACTGTTGATGCACGCACACGAGCATCTCTCAGCCCTACACAACAGCTGGAGACATTCCTACTCCCACTTCTCTTGCCATCCAAAACCTCATCAGGGCAGAATCACACTGCAATAGTCATTGATGCCCTGGATGAATCAGGAACTGGTCTAATCCATGCTGAGGTCCTCCAACTCCTAGCAAAGATTGACCAAAAACTCCGCTCTACTGTCCATATTCTTATTACATCCCGCTTTGAGCCTGATGTTCAACTGGCACTCAATGCAGTGCCTACAGAAAGGATTGTTCTCCACATGAGTCATATTCCACAGCCATCTACTGAGCATGATATTCAACTATATGTGCACCATATGCTGATGGACACATTTGAAGTAGATATCAAGGAGTATGAGGTGGAGCTCACCCAGCTTGCCATGAAAGCTGAGCAGTCCTTCCAATGGGCAGCCACAGCATGCCGCTATATCAAGAATGTGGATGGAACAGATAGGGGAATCAGTGCTGAGTCACGGCTCAACACTGTGCTTTGTTCCAAGGCAGGCCTATATACCCTTTATAGGACTGTGCTGAATGCCACAGTTGGTAGTGCCCCACCACTCATACTCAAACTCATTTTAGGCATGCTGACAGTAGCTCAAAAGCCTTTGGCAACAGACTCATTCACATTACTTGGTAGTTCTGAAATAGCAAAAGTTGCAAATAGTAAACACCCCCAAGCTGAGGCCAGGCGTGTTGTGTGCCTGTTGGGCTCCCTAGTTGCAGGGACTGGAGACCCAAAGCATGCTTTAGCTCCACTCCACACCTCCTTTACAGACTTCCTCCAAGATGCAGTGGCCAGTGGTCCTTATGCTGTGGATGTAGACAATTCCCATGCAGTCATGGCTTCTGGATGTTTTGAAACTATGGGTAATACACAGTCTGGGTTAAGATTCAACATTTGCCATCTTACATCCTCCTTCAAACTCAATTCTGAGGTGGGCAATCTTGCTTCCCTGATACAGGAGCACATTGGGAAGACACTGTCATATGCATGCTGCTGCTGGCCTGCTCATATTGGTGCCCTGTCAGAAATGGACAGTGGCTTAATCAAGGGGATGGAGAAACTCCTTTCCACACAGCAGCTATTATACTGGCTTGAAGTGATGAGCCTGACCTGCACACCTCCAGGGCCAGCTCTAGCAGCTCTGTACTTGCAGAAGGATCAGGTATGTGATATAGCACTGCATTTGGATGGAAAATTTGGAACTCAAAGAAAATGTAGTTGAATCCAAGTCTCTGGTCACAATTTCAAGAAGCAGAAAGGTTTATCTCCTTCAACACTGAATCTATCACCCAGAGTGTGCCACACATCTATTTGAGTGCTGTTCCATTCATTCCACCATTGTCATTGTTCAGATCAGCAAGTAGTATGGGTGTCAACACTGTGTCTATAAGATCTGGGCAGATTCTCACTTGGCCTGTGTTGAGACATACATTTGTACACCCTGACATGATCCAGAGTATTGCGTTCTCTGTAAATGGGTGGCTGATTGCAGGGGGTTGTGATGATGGTACTATTTGGCTGTGGGACCTCAGGAGTGGGACTCAATATGGAGAGCCTCTCAGAGGTCATAGTGGATATGTGAGGTCTGTAGCATTCTCTCCTGATGGCAATCTCCTTGCCTCTGGCTCTGAGGATGAAACCATTTGCCTGTGGGATGTGCACTCTCAGGCACTCAGGGGAGAGCCTCTTACCGGTCATAGTGATACTGTGCTGTCTGTGGCATTCTCTCCTGATGGAAACCTCCTTGCCTC
>WIDE01000213.1:0-14699 GCA_015039315.1 Clavulina sp. PMI_390 | reverse complement strand
TCTCAGTCACTGAAGGGAGATCCTCTCACAGGTCATAATCATTGGGTGGATTCTGTGGCATTCTCTCCTGATGGAAACCTCCTTGCCTCTGGCTCTTATGACAATACCATTTGCCTGTGGGATATGCACTCTCAGGCACTCAAGGGAGAGCCTCTCAGACGTCATAGTGACCACATGCAGTCTGTGGCATTCTCTCCTGATGGCAACCTCCTTGCCTTTGGCTCTTATGACAACACCATTTGCCTGTGGGATGTGCACACTCAGACACTCAAGGGAGAGCCTCTCAGAGGCCATACAGGATCAGTCCTCTCAGTCACTTTCTTTCCTGATGGCAAAACTTTGGCATCTGGCTCTCGTGACTATACTGTATGCATCTGGAATCTTACTACCCTTACCAGTGTCACAATCATCCATACATATCATCACCATCCCCTCTCAATTGGGCCTACATGGGGTGGGATGTATGAAGATGGCTGGATAAGAAGTACCAATGGCGAACTCATCCTCTGGGTTCCTGCAAGCTACAGAGCCAATCTTTATGATGAGCGCCTCATTACCATCCTTGGGCAAGATATGAGTTCCAGAGTTAGACTCAACTTTGACCAGATGCAACTTGGTGAGGATTGGACCAAGTGTTACAGTCCTCCCTCCAGCTAGCATGTATCCTCATCACAAATGCTTCTTGCTTTCTCCTTGCAACTTGTACACCAGGTGTCCTCAATCCATCTTCATTTTGCGCTCATCACTCGGACTGCTTGATTGATATCTGTACTCATAACACCATTACTTCCGGCTGACATTAATAACAGAGCTCACCGGTTTGATGACAAAAAACTGTATTACATTGGATACGGATCAGATAGCGGATGGAAGTATATGAACATGTAAAAGAATGACAGACAAGCAATCAGTAAGCAAGTAAGGAGCGTAGACGTGTAGTGGAGTGTAAAGATGATGAGGAAACCCGATGAGATGAGAGGGAAGCTGAGATGCGGTGCAACGAGATGGAGAGCGTAGATCATACAGAAATGGATAAGATAAACAGGACAAAGACGTGGCATTAAAAGCATGCATGCCCGGTTGTGCTTTCGATTGTGCCTTCAAGTGCCAGCACGACAGCAGTATGTAATAATGCGCAGAGGTGTTAGATGGACAAGAGGTGTACCGCAAACCGAAGTTAAAACGGATCAATCAGTTTGTCGGGGCAAAAAGCGTTACGGCCGAAGTACCCATGCTAAGGGTTGACAATGGGTCCGTAACGCTTGAACAAAACGTAGGTACAGCCCTAGAAACTAAGTCAAAGTTAGATACGACCTACTGATTAGTGAAGACCAAAGGGTTCACGTATCCAACCAACACGATGGGTAGACCGGAACGCGCGACTAGTGCGCCTTTGGCGAGTGCCCGCACGTTGAACATCGCTGGATCAAGGAGAGAAGATGATCAAGGAGCAGTCCGAGTGAGAAAGTTGTTCTTCTCGCTTGAAACACTGAGCGATCTACATACCTGGTACCGATCCGTGCTATAAAAACAGAGCCGAGTTGAGACGAAACGATGGATTGAATTGATTTTCGATGAGTTGTGTCGAGCGGCATCGTTTGCAGGAGAGGAAGACAAGACGAGACGACGGTCGGTGCAGTAGAAGAAGAAGGTACGAAAGAAAGAAGTTTGTTAGTGGATGAACTCCTGAGCCCGAGTGGAGTCGGTTCAAGCCGACGTCGCATTCATCAAGCCACCAATCCCAGCCGCCCGCCATTCACCGCTCTTTTCGAGCAACACAAAGGCTACAGCGCGATAATGATGGCGGGAATCTGGGGGAGAAGCATGGGAACGAAAGGTTAAAATGAATGAGCGAACTCACTATAAACATAGCAGCCCAATAGGAAAGAATCTGGGAGAAAGAAGTAGATGGGATGGGATGGGCGGGGCGCGAGTTAGGTTCGTATGAATGGTGCGTGAGAAATGAAGATAGACAGAGAGGGAAAGGGATGGATCTGTTGGCGGCCATGTGGGGAGGGATGATGGTGGAGACGTGGATTGAGGTAGAGGGTGAAGAGACGTACACAATCGAGCACGCAAGACCGCGAGCCTGGACAAATCGGTGATCAATTCATGAGACGTCGCCAAAGTGAACGAAACTGAACGCACCCCGTACTGATACTTGTAAGTATGCTTGCCAGGCTGACATTTTTTGCTCCTTGCGACCGGGTATTAGTTGGCGCAGGTCCTCCCCTATACCACGTCGACGAGCCATTCAAACCGTATGGAGAAGATGAATTGCCCATCTGTCGCATGGAAGGTGGCGGGTCAAGTCCACTGCCGCTGCCACCACTCCGGATAGCCCTCTCGAGCCCCCAGTGCGCGACTGTACTGGCGAAGATAGACCGGAGCCCGAGCCGGATGCAACGTCGGTACTACCTGTGCTGTTTGTATAGGGCGACGTCGATGCGCCCAATGGGGTCGAGTGAGAAGCAGTTTGGTGCCGCGGCGTTGTAGAGGCGGGAGGAGGGGAAGACGTAGGATTGGTAGGGGTGCGAGAGGCGGGTAGAGAGGGAGATGATGTGGATATGATCTGAGATGAAGCGGACCATCCGATGGTAATTCTGAAGGCAGAGCGGGACGCTTCGCGAGTGGGTGAGTGAGATGTTGCTACTGCTATTGTATCGCTGGTGGGGAGCGTGTGCTGGAGCTGCTTTGCGCCGTTGCATTAGATGATCGCTGTAGACGAGTGAGTCAGAGTTGAGGGGGGGGGGGGGGTCGGGCTCGATCGAAAACGATAGCACGAATATAGTGTCGTGGGTTTCGTTGGGTGGATATGTGAAATGAGTATCAACAGCGGATAGGTAGACAAATGCGAATAACGGTCAAAGCGCAGCATACTCAGCTTGCGCATAGGGTGGATGGGAACACACCAAGATTTGAAAGTCAGGCCTCGGCAGATCTGTCGCCAATAACGCTTTCTTTATCGATGTCGTCTGAACAACGCCATCCGAACCTTGACTGAGGTGGTTGTCAGAACTAGATTGGCGTTCCAAAAGGGGCGAGAGGACCATCAGAAAACAGGTTGTTGGGACGCAGATACGGATCTAGGTACACACTGAGAGATGTGAGGGCATGAGCTGTTGAGGGTAAGTCAGATCAACTTGTCAGGATGTTGCAAGGCCGAGAGAGGGGCTTTGGACGGAAGACGCGGTAGCATGAAAGGAGAAAAGGGCGAGTAGTGGTAGAGGATAATTATCGACCACTAACAAGCTCTTGATCTGTGTCTGTCGCCGGCACTATCTCAACAAAGCCATAACTCTTGGTCGCCGAAACAAGACTTCTTTTGTCCTTGCATAATTGTACAGGTAGCAGCCTCATCACACGTACTGGAGAGACCTCTTGGCATCAAGGTAAATAAAACGACTTGATTATAGGATGTGAGAGAGGATGTGCGTGGTTTGGACGCCGAGGCTGCCGAGAGAAGGCTGTTCGACGCAAACACATCCCTCGACGTCGACCTCGTGAGGCTCGCACGACAACACTCCCAGTGAAGGCCACCGCCACCCACTGTAACTCCGAGACACACACTGGCAGTGGCTACGTAATGGCTGTAATGCTCTCTCTAACGCACTCATGCCCCGATCTCCATCCGTATTCATCAGTCTGGGAGGCAAAGGCAGAACACTAACCATTTGAAAGAAGTGAGGCACCATCGACTATTGCGTCTGGCATCCGACGCCGAGGACACTGCTCAACCCGTTGTCTACTCTCCTCATCTGGTATCCTCTTTTTCGTTCTTGCCTGTGTGATCTCGCCGGCCAAGACTGCCATTGCATCCCATTCCATGTTCGACTGTACTGATTCTTGCCTCAGCTTTGCGCGTGCTAGGGTCGAGTCTATCGCGCTCACCAACAACCAAGGGCCGTCCATCCACTCTCAGCCGCGAAAAATGGACCACGCCGGACTCCATCCACTCAGACGATGGAAATGAGCGTGATCATGCTACTCTCATTGCGTTAATATCTAGCCGCCAGAGGGACAACTTGGGCCGAGGCAGGTCGCGCCTTCCTCGTTGGCGTACTGCTAATGACATTTTCCCCAGCCAATCGAATGGGACTGTTCATCTTCGTATCACTTGTTTCCATGTTGTGCAATCATATCCTGAACCCAGGGTGAGGTGCAAATTCTCGTCGGCTATGGCCTTGCAGTGACGCCCATGTCGAATCACTGACCACCCTCTCGATCAATTCCTCGACTTATATTACCCCATGTATATGCTCGCTTCTCCAAAACCATACAGTGCAATCCACCCACCTACCATCATCGAAATCAAAGACATCGCGGTTTCTTAGTTTCGGGGCATCTTCCATCAAGTCATGTGAGGCCCTCCCCAGTTCTCTCTCTACGTTCCAGCCTTCGCGTTACGAATCACACCATTGTGCGTGTCCATATCCCCAACTCTAGTACCTCTGTACACTGGGATCCAGTTGAATAATCCACTTCCTCCTCCTACTCCAGAATCCAGGCAAGCATCCAAGAGCAAAGAGATACTGCCTAGCGCGTTCTTGGTGCCAGACCTCGGGCCAACAAGATGATGCTCGCTCTCACCACCCAAAACGTCTCCTCTGAAGCAGGAAAAAGGTCTCCATCCTCTCTTCCATGTTGCCTTCCGTCCGCATTCACTCATCTCTTTCTCCTTCTCCGGCCCTTTCGCTAGCGCACCATATCGCGTTCCTCCAGCATCGACTCCCCCCTACTACGACATCTCTCGCTCGGGCCCTCAGAGCTAATTAGAGCCCACCACCATTGTGAACCGACCCGTGAAGGCGAGATGGCTATGAAGAAAGACGAGATCGGCGATCAAGAGCGCCAGCTGGTTGGTACCTCGAGGAGATGTAGATCGCGCTGAGGAGCTTCGTCGTCATCCCTCCGTCGATTGCCTTTTTCTTCCCCTTTTTCTTGTTCACTTGGCTGTTTACATCCTGACTCTCCTCGCCTCGTTGCCTACTGTCCCTTTCCAGGCCGTCGACGCCTCTCACAGGGGTTGGAGGGGATACAGCTTGTGGTCTGTTCTGGTTTTTTTTTATCTGCTGTAACTATCCAGCTTGCGCAACTCTATGCGTACTGCCTATGTGAATACTGATGAATTATGTATTACATTGGCCCAATATCGATTACACGCTATTCCAACAAAGGTACTTTGTAAATTCCCTCCAGTCCCTAAACCTCTCCTAATGTCGGGCTTCAACATAGGTAGCCTAAATGTTGTAAGACGTGAAGCCACTAGCCGGGGTCACCTTGCCCGGTGGTATAATCGTAGGGAACGCGGTGAGGACCCTAAAATTGTAATGCCATCTCAACTAAAACGGCATTTATGCTTTCCTCCTCATTTCTCTTTATTTTTCCTGTCGCGCTGGTGCCCTCTGACGGCTGGTGGAGCACAAACAGGGATGGTGCTTCCACCAGGTAAGTAAGTCCTTAGATTTTCTTTTCAAACGAACGCGTTTTCTGTCCCACTGCTTCGTCTCCGTCCCCGTATATCCTTTTCCACCACTCTCAACACATACAACGTATATTCCCAACAGCCCTGCTGCTGCAAGCGTGCGCTCGTTGCCAGAAACTGTTGCCCATTTGTCAGGCACGCACTACTGACCCTAGCCATTTCCTGCGCGTAGACTAGCTCGACCCAGCTCCCTCTCCCCTTTCATTTTATTACTAATAGATTTCGACGGCATGTCCCCTGCCGGCATGCTGCACGCAATAGCGCATTTTAGCCGCGGCATTCAAGCCACGCTGTATTTACGCATGGATTGATGCAGGGCTCGTAGGTGATAAAGAAAATTCATGTTATTATTATCGTAAGGGTGGTAGATGCCGATTAAAAAAAGCGCTTGAATTGGGATGTGGACCCTGATGCCGACAACAACAACAACAACAACGTCAGAATAAGCAACGCCGGGAACCCAAACAGGATGACTGCAAGCTTGGTCATCTAGCGTACACCTACCGTAACGAGGATGTATCCAAAGTGGATGTATCCTAGCCAGTCAGACCTTTGTGGCGGGAGGATGCATCAGGCCTGGAGCTGTTGCTGGGCTTGATGCATCCCTTTCAGCGCACACTTGATGAAATGGATACATCAAAACTACAGCACATGGTGAAATTAATTGACAGTTGCCATACAGAAATGAGTGGCTCTTGGCACGTATAGCGAATATTACAATGAAACAATCGAACACTCAGACAAGGCCTCACGGCAATTAGCCAAATGCCTTTATATTGTATAAGCATTACTGTACTGGAACAACTGTAAGTTCAGTCACGGGCTACAGGCCCTAATAAGCCAAACTTAGCAGCATGGTCACTGGTCACCATGGGCAGCTGGGCACGGCGCTTATTAAATAGTTAAAACTCCTAAAAATTCGAACAAAATTCTGATAAAAACTAGAAAACGTTCTGAAATGCTAGGAACGGTTTAAAAGACCGGAGTGTGGCACAGTGAGATGTCAGATATCTTGTGAACAGTTTTGCTCGATGTGGTTAGTTGCTGGTCTGATCTTATTTGGCGAGTCTTGATGCAGATCCTTGTCGTGAATTGTTGCAGAAACAAAGCTAAGTGGATAAATGGCGGAAAAAAACATTTCTTGGAGTGTATAGGGGCTCCATGACAAGTTCTGTGCAGCTCCTAGCCCAGCAACCGATGAATCTAATGCCTGTCCTTCCTCACTGCGGGCGTTTTCTGACAATGATCACAGCTCACAGACGGCCATGGACTACTGAACTATTGGTCATTTGGTTGTGAACCGGGTCACAGGTCACAACCCCAGAACCTATGGTTGTTCCAGTACGGTATGTCCTACATGGTGCATCTGAGATTCGAGATGGAGGTTGCCATTTTACTCTACCCAATCTATCTCTTCAAGTTCCTTGCATTGACTCGAAGCGGCTCTTCTGTACACAACAAAGTTTAACAAAATTGCCTTATGTGAATTTTTTGGTAGCGGAGAGACGGAATTAAGATTGTGATTTTGTGGGATATATACAAAGTGAAAAATTGAGGAGGAACCGCGAGATCCTCCACTGACGTGACGAGTCCAGAGGGAGATTCAGGCACAAGACATAGGGTACATATACGGGCGCACGGGTCGCAGGCACGGGCTTGATGTTGGCCTTAAGCAGCCGAGAGCCAGATCACCAGTCGGGGACTTGGCGCTTGCCGCCGCTACCGATGTGACAGTGCTGAGTGTGATCAACAATCAGTGTTCAGGACAATAACTCGGCTTCCGAACCATATTGTCTTTTCTACTATGTCTCATCAGAGCTTCTTTGAGATCGATGGTGAGCGAAGCTCTATCTTCTTGCAGTCGGAGATATAGTGCTGATCAACGCCCCAGAGGCTGTGTATCATAGCTCAAAGCTTAAGCCAGGCCGCTGGCATCGTCTGGTGATCTCATGGACCCCTCTCGATTCCAAAAATCAGACCAAACGTGTGACTGGACGTGTAAAGCCCACTGGGAATCCCAACAATTTGCGATGCATATGGCCCAATCCATCGGCTGGTAAACGGTTTGTCTACTTAGTTCTTGGACAAGCTTGCAAGATGTTAAATTGCATGAGTTAGCCGTTTTGTGAAAGCTCCCACCAAAATCATTTTCAAGGTTCAGCACCACCCGGCCCCATTGGTGTGGACAGACATCTGTACTTTCTCATGGGATTCCTCAATGGATATTGGCATCACTGGTGCGCAGGTCATCATTCACAGATGCACATTGGATTGCCATTTAGTGTTGTTTTTATAGAGATTCTGCTTCCTGGGACAAGGAGTAATGATCAGCTCAATCTCCAAGCTACTATTATTCACAGTCTTCAGATGCCAACCACTACAGGCTTACTTGCTGTCAGTCTTGAGAATAATATACCCGGTGAGTCTTTTTCAACAATCTGCTGAAATTATGCTCTAAAGCTCTTCCTTGTTACATCGGATTGCTTGAATTGCTCTATGCATTGGGCAATACTGCAGCTCATGCCTCCAGGTCCACAGTTGCTCCTCCCACTTTGCCTCCCAGTCCCCTCCTTCCTGTAGATGCGGCACTTGCAGTAAAAGCGGCTGCTGCTATGGTTTCTCCCCATGAACAACCTCCAGGGATGGATGCAATTAATCAAGCAACTGGAATGGCTGACCAAGTCACCCAATTAGCTACTACAATTACAACAGGTTTTCCAACACTTCTAACAACATTGGAGAGCTTTATGAAAATTGGTAGTCTTGTTTCCCAGGTGTGTAACAACTTGGTTCCCTGGATAATGATTGATGCATATACCTATTATGTATTTAGGTTCATCCAATAGCCACAGCTGCTTGGAGCATTGTCAATGTGGCATATCAAGTCATTGAAGCTAATGCTGCTCTCGATGCAAGTGTGCAGAGCCTTGTAGAAGCAATGAATGATTCCTGCACCCTAGCAGCCATTTATGTACCACAGGAGAATGGCATGTCACGCAGCACTGATGTGATTGTACAATCAGTGTTGCGTGCTGTGGTTCAGGGATCCCATATTGTTATTGCATATGGGAAGATACACTCCAAAAGTATGTTGAAGGGAACTTGGCTCCTCATTATATACTCATCTTACTCTCGTAGGATTTACATCCCTCCAGGCCTACTTCTCTACACTCCAGAGAGATGTTCAAGTGTGCGCAGACCAGCTGAAATCACTCCGGATTCAGCTGTCTGAGCATACTGGTGCTATTGCATTGAGCCAAGCTGATGCTATTTATGCAGGAGTGCAGCACCTAAGTACGTAACTGATCACTACTTCCTAGTAGCTGCTCTGATTAGGATGTGGAGGACAGATGCCAAAAGTGACTTTCATGATTTGCAATATGCTGAAGCTGCAGATGTAGCTTTCAGGGCACATCCTCTTGACTCTGGGTGCCTATCTGGCACACGCACCAAAGTACTCAGTGCTGTAGTCACTTGGGCCACAGGTGGTGTGCAACCTCCTGACTGTCCATCTTACCTCCAAGCACTTGATCCCAGAAAGAGTGTGCTATGGCTCTGTGGTGTAGCAGGATCTGGGAAATCTGCTATTGCTATGTCTGTAGCCAACAATCTGGATGGTCTTGGGCTTCTTGGAGGATTCTATGCCTTCTCTGCAGCCAACCAGGCTGCACTCCATCCATCCAAGCTGTTTAGTACTCTAGCTCTACAGCTTGCAGCACACAATCAGCATCTGCAGCAGAGACTGCTTGCTATCATCAAGACTGTTGATGCACGCACAAGAGCATCTCTCAGTCCTACTCAACAGATGGAGACATTTTTACTCCCACTTCTCAGCCCATCTGACAATTTGCCAAGCCCTCATCACACTGCAATAGTCATTGATGCCCTGGATGAATCAGGAACTGATCAAGTACATGCTGAGGTGCTCCAACTGCTGGCAAAGATTGGCCCCAGGCTTCCATCCACTGTCCAAATTCTCATTACATCCCGCTTTGAGCCTGATGTTGAAAAGGCCCTCCATGCACTACCTGCTGAAAGAATCCTTCTCCACATGAGTCTCATTCCACAGCCATCAACTGAGTGTGACATTCACCTCTATGTCCATCATATGCTCAAGGACACATTTGAGGTAGACATCAATGAGTATGAAATGGAGCTCACACAGCTTTCCATGAAAGCTGAGCAGTCATTCCAATGGGCATCCACAGCATGCCAGTATGTCAAGAATGTGGATGGAACAGAGAGAGGAATCAGTGCTGAGACACGGCTCAATACTGTGCTTGCCTCCAATGCTGGTCTATATCCACTGTACAAGACTGTGCTCAATGCTACAGTTGGCAGTGCCCCACCACCCATACTCAGGCTAATTCTAGGAATGCTAGTGGTAGCTCAAAAGCCACTGTCAACAGACTCACTCATGCTACTTGGGAGTTCTAAAATAGCTCAGGTATCAAACAGTAAACACCCTCAAGGTGAGGCAAAACGAGTTGTGCACCTGCTGGGGTCCCTGGTTTCAGGGACAGGAGATCCAAAGGATGCTTTAGTCCCACTCCATACATCTTTTACAGACTTCCTCCAAGATGCAGATGCTAGTGGTCCTTATGCTGTGGATCTAGCTGAATCCCATGCACTCATGGCTTCTGGGTGCTTTCAAATAATGAACAACACACACTCTGGATTGCGTTTTAATATCTGTAAACTTGGAACTTCCTTCCAGTTCAACTCTGAGGTGAAGGAACTCCCTTGTTTAATAGAGCAGCACATTGGGGAGGCATTATCATATGCATGCCACTGCTGGCCTGGTCATGTTTGTGCACTTTCTCACATTAACAGTGACTTGATGAAAGGAATGGAACTGCTCCTATCTACACAGCAATTACTCCACTGGCTTGAGGTAATGAGTTTGACTGGTACACCTCCAGGGCCAGTTCTAGCAGCTCTACACTTGCAGAGGGATCTGGTATGTGACACAATGATGCAAGTAGATTGCAGATTCAGAACTCACCAGAAATGTAGATCAGCTCAAGTCTTTGGTCTCAGTTCCAAGAAGCAGAGAAGTTCATCTCATTCAACACTGAACCTATCACTTGCAGTGTGCCACACATCTATCTAAGTGCTGTGGCATTTATCCCACTGTCATCACCCCTCAGATCAGCATGTGGAACAACATTGAAGAGTGTGTCCATAAGCTCTGGCCAGTTTGTTGACTGGCCTGTGCTGAGACATACTGTTGTACATCCCAATGGGGTGGCATCTATTGCATTTGCTGGAAATCAGTGGTTGATTGCAGGGGGGAGTGTTGAAGGGAATATCTGGCTGTGGGATCTGAGGAGTCAAACCCAGTATGGAGAGCCTCTCAGGGGTCATAGTAAATCTGTGGAGTCTATGGCATTCTCTCCTGATGGAAACATCCTTGCTTCTGGCTCTGCAGACAACACTGTTTGCCTCTGGGATGTGCACTGTCAGGAACTCATGGGAGTGCCTCTCATAGTTCATAGTAACGCTGTATACTCTGTAGCATTCTCTCCTGATGGATCCATTCTTGCCTCTGGGTCTTGGGATAACACAATATGCCTCTGGGATGTGCAGTCTCATGTGCTCAAGGGAGAGCCTCTCAGGGGTCATAACTATGTGCACTCTGTGACATTTTCACCAAATGGATGCATCCTTGCCTCTGGCTCTTGGGACAACACCATTTGTCTGTGGGATATGCAGTCTCAGACACTCAAGGGAGAGCCTCTCATTGGTCATAGTGACTATGTATGCTCTGTGGCATTCTCTCCTGATGGAAACCTCCTTGCCTCTGCTGCTGAAGACAACATCATTTGCCTGTGGGATGTGCACTCTCAGGTACTCAAGGGAAAGCCTCTCAGAGGTCATAGTGATTCTGTGCAGTCTGTTGCATTCTCTCCTAATGGAGACCTCCTTGCCTCTTGCTCATCAGACAGGACCATTTGCCTGTGGGACGTCCAGTCTCAGTCACTCAAGGGAGAGCCTCTCACAGGTCATAGCAGTTGGGTGTCATCTGTGGCATTCTCTTCTGATGGAAACCTCCTTGCCTCCAGCTCTTGGGATGGGACCATATGTTTGTGGGACATGCATTCTCAAGCAACCAAGGGAGACTGTCTCAGAGGTCACAGTGATTCTGTGTACTCTGTAGCATTCTCCCCTGATGGAAGCATTCTTGCTTCTGGCTCCAGAGACAGCACCATTTGCTTGTGGGATGTGCAGTTGCAGGCACTCAAGGGAGAGCCTCTTAAAGGCCATAGCAGTTGGGTGCAGTCTGTGGCATTTTCACCTACTGGATGCATCCTTGCATCTGGCTCTTGGGATAGCAGAATCTGCCTGTGGGATGTGCAGTCTCAGGCACTCAAGGGGAAGCCTCTCAGAGGAGATAACCATCAAGTCCACTCTGTGGCATTTTCTCCAGATGGAAATATCCTTGCTTCTTGCTACTTAAGCAGCACTATTTGCCTGTGGGATGTGCAGCTGCAGGCACTCAAGGGAGACCCTCTCATAGGTCACAGCAAGAGTGTGGAATTTGTGGCATTCTCTCCTGATGGAAACATCCTTGCCTCTGGCTCTCATGACAATACCATTTGCCTGTGGGACGTGCCATCTCAGGTACTCAAGGGAAAGCCTCTTATAGGTCATAGTCAGAGTGTGGAATCTGTGGCATTCTCTCCTGATGGAAGCATTCTTGCTTCAGGCTCATCAGACACAACCATTTGCCTGTGGGACGTCCAGTCTCAGTCACTCAAGGGAGAGCCTCTCACAGGCCATAGCAGTTGGGTGCAGTCTGTGACGTTTTCTCCTAAAGGCAACCTCCTTGCCTCTGGCTCCTGGGACAACACCATTCGCCTGTGGGATTTGCAGTCTCACACACTCGTGGGGGATCCCCTCAGAGGCCATACCAACAGAGTCCTCTCAGTCACATTTTCTCCTGATGGCAACTTTTTGGCATCTGGCTCCACTGACTGTACTGTGCGCATCTGGAATGTCACTACCCTCACTAGTGCCATGGCCATCCATACATATGATCATCATCCCCTTTCAATTGGACCTGCATGGGGTGGGATGTATGATGATGGCTGGATCAGAAGCACCACTGGTGAACTCATCCTCTGGGTTCCTGCAAGCTACAGAGCCAAACTTGATGACAAGCGCCTCATTACAATTCTTGGACATGATATGAGCTCCAGAGTTAGACTCAACTTTGACCAGGTGTGCCTTGGTGAGGATTGGACCAAGTGTTACAATCCCCCCTCTAGCTAGCATGTATTATCATCACAAATACTTCTTGTGTTCAGGTACAAGCTTGATTACCAAATGTAATTTGTTGACACTGTAGTACCTTCCAATCCTTAGTTCTGTCTTCCACAACAATGGGCCCTGGCCTGGGATCCAACCTCTTGCCCTCCCCATAACATTTGAAACAGGTATCCTCAGTCTATCTTCATTTCAGCTCATTACTCTCATTAGTTGAGTAATGTCTAAACTTACAACAGGTCACATACATACAAACATACACCAAACGGGTGGCATTTTGACCTTATTTTGGTATATTGAGAGGACCCGCTTTTTGTGAGCACTCACAACATTTTTTTTGGAATAGCTCTGGGAATAGGTTAAATCATGTATCGCACCTATTGCGTCTGATAAGTACAGTTCACATATGTTGTGTGTTTCACAATATATATATATAGTGTGTTTTGTGACATGTATATTACAGTTTCTGTCACATATAATTTCTTAAATATACATATATATAAGATGGGTCAAGGATAAGTGCCTCCACAATGGTTCTACTAGCATGTATGCTGCCAGAATGGGCCTGCTTGCTACCCATTCATTTGGTGCAGGGTCTGCTATATTGGATCTTTTGGCTCTCACAGCTTCATTGCTGTGGTTCATGGTGCAAATCACTGCTGCTTGTGTCCCAAGTGATTGAGTACTGTGGTTGTTCTCCCACCATTAGCCTGTGGATATCTGCTCCCTTCTTCCCCTACTAAGGAGTCCCCACACAAAGACAAAATATGATATTTCTGTCTATAAATGTAATGTACAATTGTGTATCATAAGAACAAAAGCTTTAGGTATAGCTGCTAAGAAACCCTGAAGCATTCCTGCCAGAACAAGGTCTTCCTATAAATGAAGCTGGGCTGGGATAACACAGGAGAGAGAGAAAACAGTGGACAGGGTAGGAAATGATGTAGAACCCATTGAGGAAGGGAATTATCTGGCTGATTGACCTAATATAAGCATAACATACTGGTACAAAATGACCCCAAAAGGGTGCCATTTTGGCCTTGTTTTGGTATATTGAGAGGGTACAGTTTGTCTGAATGCTCAGACCTTTTTTTTTTTTTTTTTTTTTGGAATAGCTTTGGGAATGGTTTAGACCATGTAAATACGCCTAGAATTAGTGGTAGAAATGATAGTCTAGTACATGTATATCCAGGCTGTAATAAATGATATCTGTGAACGCTCAGAAAAGCTGCTCTGAGCGCTCATACATAGCCAAAAACAAAAATGAAAAAAATTCTGCTTCAATGATGCAGTGGAGAGACCAAAGGAAGTAAGTAATTATCCTTAGAGAAAATGGGAGAAACTCTATCAAAATAGAGAAAAAAACGTAATTATGAATGCTCAAAAATCCTTCCTTGAGCACTCAGATGATCTGCACTGAACATTCAGATGATTTGCCTGAGCGCTCATAGGATTTTCCGTGAACACTCACAGGGATTTTCATCAATGACTGTGGGGGGGTTTATGTGCACTAATGGAAAGATTGATGTACTCCTCCAGGGTGTTCTGAGAATGTAGATGAATATATTTCCGTGAAGAAAATCTGTGAATGCTCATGGGGAATGTATGAACATTCACAAGTGATTTCTGAGTGTTCACAAATGCTTCCATGAGCACTCATAATGACTACTGGAAAATTAGTACCAGACCACTGTGATGGATCTATGTATTTATATCAATGGTATGTACAAATCTCTCTGTTGTACATAATTGTTGGCATCCAGTGTACACCAAAATGTGGGTTGTGGCTGTGACTTTCAACCAAAAGTCACAGCCACATAGCACAAACACTACATAACATCAGCACTTATGTTGGCCAATGATAGAAGGGGAGCTTAGATAGATTACTGGCAGTGCTCTATGTTATATTATTGATGGTGATTGATGATAGAACTTGCACAGAATC
>WIDE01000212.1:0-22319 GCA_015039315.1 Clavulina sp. PMI_390 | reverse complement strand
GCTCACCTTCCTGCCTTGACATGAAGGATATTCTCCTCAACCATCCTGGGCCGCACGTATTCGTACGCTCTCGATGCAGTTGCGAACGACAGCAAGCTTTAGAAACGAATGCATCAGAGGTCTCAAGAGTGAGGGGGAAGTAATGACCGTGAGCCAAGCACTCACACGTCAAGTTCAGCACCAACGTCGCATGCCTGCCTCACATCCTGCTCAAAGTGAAGCACCTCTTGTTCCAGTTGATGCAAAAGCTCGATTTCTCTGATACTAAAGATCAACTCCTGGTGGCAGAGGGAGATACCGAACAATCACAAACCGAGCTACAGTCAGAAAATGTTAGCGACTCATGAACAGTTTCGGGATGTAGCATAAACTTACCAGCTATCATTGTGTGCAAGTCGCCGAAATGCTCGTCTAAGGCTAAGTGTTGGGTAACTCAGCAACTGAAGGCCATCAATCCAGGTGTCAGAGCAATACATACCATACATGTGCTCGTCCTTATAATAAATCGACGTCCTATGGCATGTGTAAGATGAGCTCAGAGGTCAAGGCCGCGCACCCAAGAGCTACTGACGCTGTATAGAACTAGAACGACACCAATAAGTACTTTGAATGAGGCAATGGGATGGAAACTCACTTGACAGTTCCAGCCCTCCACGACGATGAAGTCAGCCGGATCGCTTAGTTCTTCTGGGCGAGGGACACAGATGAGGTAACCTGTCATTTAGAGTATGTGAGATTAATGGATCAGTACAAGAAAGTACAACTATTCTCTACCCACCTAGTTGAGGGAAGTAGAGGACGTTCAGCGACTCCACAGAGTCAGGAGGGACCTCCTTCTTTATTTTGAGAGCAGTGCGTGATAGTACTTGATCGAGCCCATAATATGCGTGCTTGAATTTGTCGAGCTCCTCGTCAATGCCATGTCGTATGCATGTTCGTCGTTCATTCTCTGAGGTCTCCCAGTCGATCCTCTCGTTGATGAGACGACCCATCTCCTGAAGGCGAACAGAGTCGACAGAGTCACGGAACTAAAGAAGAGGGCAGCTTGTATGAGCAGCTCAATCTGGTGAAATGATGTGGAATAGAAATGAACCTTCTCAATGATAGGGACATCCTGCGTATGCGACAAATCACTCAAGGCCTCCATCAGCATCGCCACATGATATGCGAACTAGATCGTTATGGTAAGAGTGATATGCTCAAGCCGGGAAAGCAAATACACTTGGGCGCTACTCACCGTCACCAACGTCCGCCATTCGATCGTGGCACCCTTGCCCGACTTGATACGAGTGAACGCCCGAGGCGCGTTTTTGAACCCTTTCAGTTGACCATGCATAGCGTCCGTGATGGGTGTGTTCTCCCCTCGAATGAAACAAGCAACCGCGTCGTGGCGAGCCTCGATCTCTGGTATCGACAACAACGGGCGAATGCACCATTGGCGCAGAAGGGTCCGACCGGCGTTCGTTTTGGTGAAGTCAAGAATTCCTATTAGATGAAGCAGGGTCATATAAAGGAACGGTTGAGATTATATGGCCTCTGGCGTACCAAAGAGGGAAAGGCCTTCTTTTGACCTGTTGGAGTGCATGGCTGGACGAGAGTGAGAGGTGAATTGGGCGAGAAAGGGAATGAAGCTCACAAGCATGGCTTTCATCGTCAAAAACCTGCAGAGAGCTGGAGGATGGTCAGCGACGTCGTTCGTGAAAGCATATAAGTGATCATACGATAATGCATCTGCATTGATTTGCATAACCTGGTCTCTATTGAGATTTTGATCAGAAGTAAGAAGCCACAACGAAGGGACAATCACTAACAAGGCAAGAATCTCAATCCTCTGAATATCGAGGCTCACGATCCCTTCGTGGTCCAGATCCCCTACGGCTTGCACACGAGCAAGGTGATCAAGAAGTGCGCCGACGGCTGACATCTGGAGCAAATATGTTAAGAAGGGTCGTCGGCGCGTAGACATCAATATGCTTACACATAGGGGGATATCGGAGCTGCTGTAATTGGCGAGGCGAATAAGAGCATGGTGTCGTAGCAACGTTGGGTCACCTGCCTCTGCTCGCTGGCGACGCATGAAGTTATAAGCGTTTACCGAGACAGAGTGAGAGATCGACGCCGCGTCATCTTCGACAAAGGTAGAGGTTTCGAAGTCTTCACGAGCGAATATTGCCAGAGACAGCATCTTGTCCCTCCCTTTGCCTGGCATAAACTCACGATGTGGTCGGACCTGAAACTTGCCGCCTAGTTTTTCCGCTGTATCGAATAATCAGATCCAGTGACGCGAAGGTGCTTTTATGCTCACTCGATTCGCGACAAAACGCAAGAAAGTCTTCGTCCGCTCGAGAGGGCGAGAATACCACGTCAGGGTTTGCTTGCTCAAGAACTGCATATATCACGGCGTAACGCGTTTCATAAGCTATAGGATACAGTATATATGTGTCTATGTGAGAACTCACGCATCTTGGCGAGATCGAAATGCGCGCTTTCCGCGGTGTCCTCCACGAGGTAGAGTGTCGATGTAGATGGAGAATAGTAAGCAGCTCCCAGTTTCCCGCTACGTCATGTTTAGGAGATGTCGTGGCAAGATAGATGTGAGTCATACTTCAGGCATGTTACAGTCAGGCAGATCTCTCGTTCATCTCCCTCATCCTTGTCGTTGTCTTCGACTTCAGTGATGTTTTCCTCGATCTCAGGTTCAGAATCGCAGTCTTCTTGGTTCCAACGGACTTTCTTGGACGATGTATTTCCATTGTCAGCTTTATCACGCTTGCGTTTGTTGCGGAAGTAGATGCGTTTTGGAGGTGCCATTTCGCGGAGAGTTGGTTTCAGTTTGGTTTAGCGTGGCTTGTTGACGCGTCCACTGGTGCCAAACAAGTCAAGGGTTGGCCATCAGTGGAGGCTCATCATCGTCCTTTATTGAACGTTTCCGCTAATTGCTACAGCAAAGACTGCTTCACGCCCCCAACACATTGGGTTACTGATAGCATGGATAGTGATTTTTGCCGTTTTCATCATCCTTGCATTCCTTATTGGACTAAGTTGGAGGTGGGCCTCACCACACCGCCTACCAAACATCTCTCATTGTATTGCCCGACCTCGAGGATCATCCTAGGAACAGCTACCCAGCCATGATCGCCATGCGGCCACCATAGTCAAGTAGTCTTGTCTGAGGACGCTCTTATCTTCGCTCAAATATTCAATCGAGCCTTGATTATTCCCCTCACACGTCTTGGTAGTCCGATGTCATGGTGTCCACTTCATCAAGCTCTGGCGGGATTGAGTAAACGCAATGGTACCGGCCTGACCCGGTCCCTTCCAAACAATGACTTTGCACATTTTAAGCGGCAATCTGTACTGACAGGCTAAGCTGGTTGCCTTTTTCTCTGTACGCGAATTTCCGGTAGATTAGGTCTGTTTCTGTCTGCCGTGCCAACTTTTTGGATAACGCTATTGACCTCGACCGATTCAACTAATCCCCCCCCCCCTCCCATTCTCTTCCACTACATTCCCTTAGTCTTTTAGCCATTCCGAGCAACGATTCCGAGCGAAATCACTGATATCAATCCGCTCCTATACAAGCTTCCTCCGCCTTCTGGCAAAGGGAGGACAACGGCAAACAACCGCTCTTGGTGCAAGTCGAGCCTACCCCATCCACCTCCAGCTCATCTTCATTAACCTCTACCGTCATCTTCGATCGCAGCGGCCGTATCAGCAGCAGCGGGCGCGACTATACATTCGGACAGATCGCGTTGTCCGAGTCTGTCGGTCCACGTACCGACGAGCGCAACGTCGGCATCCACCTTGTTCCGCGCCACAGCGCTCTTTCCTATGATACCCAGTCACAATCATTATTAATATCGAAGAACTCTCGGTCGTCCGCATAAGTCGTTGCCCTGGAAGATCAAAAAGAGGAGCAGCTCTAATAGGGCAGAGGGGCTTTTGAACTCGCTTGGCTCAGTAGGCGCGGGCTCTCCGCCACTCGTGTCCGGTTCGGAGGATAGTGGGATGATGAACACGAGTGTGGCAAAGGGGGTCTGGTGCTAATGGGCTTGTATCGTTGTCAGGCCCTGGTCCGGCGACAACACGTGCATCGATTTGGAGTGTATAATTTGGGACTTGGATCATGAGCGTGAGCGCACGATCGCTGTTATGAATGACCATCATTTGGGTGCTCATGTCGCGAGTGATGATGAGAAGTTTGTTTGATTCGGGGAGTACGGGGCAAGCCTATCAGCATGGGCATCAGCATCAGCAACATCCCGCTTCACCGCACTCGGCTCACGGGAACGTGCTTGCTTGGGCGGTCGGCGGACGAGCCGAAAGCCACGAATCCTGCACGTCTGGCATTGGCGGGCTCGGTGGCAGTGTACAGCATGCTACGCCTCCTACCGTCTCTTCTCATCCCACAAACGAGGGCTGGGCCCACTTGGAGACTGGGAGGGCAGCTTTGCGAAGCTTTCGAGCCAGTGGGACGATGAACCTGCGCGGTGTGGTGCAGAATGGAGTTCCAGACGTGCACCGGATCGGTTGGAGCCTGCCGTGGTGGATATGAATTTTTCTTCTATTCGCCGAGGCAGGCGATGTCGATTAGTCCCGGTGCGGGATCGTCATCTTCGTACGTTCCGTATCCACCGTTATCTGCCATGCTCGTCCATCTCACCGCTACAACCCTTTGACTTTTCCCCATCTCCCCCATCAAGGCCCTTTCCTTGTACCCTCATTCACAATCTCCCTCCCCTTGCAAGCGCTCCTGATCCAACACTACCAACACGAAAGTCTCGGCCACGAAGGCAATGCAGGGTCTAGTGCCTTCGCACTCTGAACTCATGGGCGCGTGGGAGTGTGGTGTGCTCGGCACGTATCGGGTTAATACAACAGAGGGTTTGCTTGCCGCCGCTACTGTCAAGTCCTCAATGCGCTCACTGTCTTCTGGTGAAGCCCTCGTCTCGGCAAGCCACCAGCAACGACCCAGTATCCACTTGTGAGAGCAAAGTACTTCATATCCATACCATAAATCTAGCCGATGGTGAGGCCGAATTCCTTACAGCTAGTGGAATGCCGAGTGAATGTTACCTGGTGTGCCTCCGTCTTGCCGGTGTTGGACGCATAGAGTGAGGAATAGTGCACTATTGCCCGCGAGTCGGTATGTTGAGGCTGTGAGAGGACTCGTCCAGCACAATGAGCAGCAACAAGGGTGCAGACAACCGACGAAGTGTTAGATGTCTTAGCGGATGCTGAGCGTCAGGAGTAATGGTTCCCTGGACTCGACGGAGGGACAATGAGGTTGGCCGACATGAGAGAGCTAGTCCGGGATGATGGGGATTGCAAACATGGAGATGGCGCGTTTGAAAGGGCAGAGTATAAGTCGAGTGAGACAAAGAGGTGGAGGGGAGACATCACATCAAGGACTAACAAGGAGGGAGAGAGAGGGAGAGAGAGGGAGAGAGAGGGAGAGAGAGAGAGATGCTCAGCATTCTCCGCTCCCGACCACGCCGTGACAATAGCGTTCAAATCGCTTTCCGCTAGTATTGCTATGCTTTCAGCTAGCTCAGAGTTTCGCCCCTAGGAGAGTTGGCCGGATCGACGTCATGTGGATAAGTTATCATCAGCGATGCTCTTGAGTCCCAGCCCTTGGAGGGCATAGTATGCGCTGGTCGCGAGCGTAAGGTGCGTTCATGGAAAGATGTACTTGGAAGGCAATAGCGTTTAGGTACAATCAAGATCAAAGAATGAGATAGCGCGACGGGGAGAGAGAGCGTGTGAGCGGGCACCATGACATGCACGATGCCGAGCAGGAGTGCATGATGCAACCAGCAATCCTGTTACCTGGCAGGGATCCGGCAGCAGGATACTATTGGATGACATAGCGCTGGTAATTGCGCAGGTAGTCAGTCTGGCGGGTGAAGCTCCCGGTCGAGAGGCTGGTGAGAACTTTGGCGGCTCAGATGGCAAACAAGCGCCGGACTCACTTGTTCTCGTCGCTCAAGCCTTGGGAACGATAACTATCAGGACGACTCATCAACGACAGACGCAGAAAACCCCGGGAGCGATACTATGTCTCTCCGCGAGCTTGGACAGGCAGTAGATATATATCTCAGATTCCCCGACCCTCTCCCGCGTTTATGCTGCAGTCGTGGCTACTCTGGATGCTGCATACTCACTATACCCTAATGCCTGCTTCATCGCAGGGATCCTAGCAATGGACCTATAATCTACAACGTGCTTTTGTAGATATTGTCCCTCTCCTGGCCGTGAAATCAATACTTTTTCCTTCGAAAGTAGCTCCCGCACTTCTCATTCCGGTGGTGGCTGTGATCATAAATGAGAGAGACGATGAGTTGTGAGCCTTGTGCTTGTTCCCAACACTCAACACAGATCAACCAGTGCTCTAAGCCTTTTGCCCTCGTCGCTCGAGAGAAAGAACCACTATCTAGCCCACAATGTCAGCGCCTTCATTCGAAATCGGAGGTACTACACACTTGCCTCAGTCAGCCTGTTTCATCCACTGATGATCCGCATTCCTAGGTGCTTCATACACCAGCAGCAAGATCAAGAAGGGGAATTCTTACCGCTTCTGCATCGAATGGAACCCTCCCGATATCGATGGAGAATCCAAATTTACGACCCGGCAAGTGCACGCTTCTGGTAATACAACGCTGGACTCGCCCTCTTTCTCTGTGAAGAAGTTCGTCCGCCATTCTTGTTATCTTGCTCATATATGCTAGGAATCTGAGGGCTGCTCATTTCGGTCGACTTTTTCAGATTCTTCAAATCTCTTCCGCCTCACATTTCTGTCACTGTCCAGCAGCGCCAGTTTGAAGTCATGTGGAAAACACTTGCTCGCCACAACGTCAGTTTGGCCACTGATCGAAAGATCTCCGGTTCGTCCAGATTCACATGCATGCTCTGGAGCCGAAAGATGTTCTTATTCGCTTCTGCAATAACCTACAGAGCGCATCGACGGTGCTCTTGGGCTCTACCTAGTCATATCCCGTCATGCAACTGGAGCAGAGCAGCTCATGAACGCTGCAGATACAGCTTCCGCCGATAACCAGCGCGACCGCAATACACATGATTCCCCCGGATTTAGCACCAACCAGGGTCATGACTCCGCCTTGCCCTCTCCAGCCTCAGCTCCTGTCCCGCCTACTGGGTCATTGGCTAGCGCAGTGCAGCAAGCTATCACTAGCAGCATGCCTGCCCAGACGGATGTCAATGCATCCGGCAGATCTGCGGCGATAAATGCTGATAATTCTGAGCAAGCTGCCGCCAGAACTGCTAAGGCGGAAGAAGCGCTTGGTGCACCTAAAAGTAATAAGCTTCTAGATGCAGGAAGCAGTGTCACGGATCAGTATAACCGTGTCCAGCCATTGAAGGATGACTTCCTTGCTGCATTTCCTAATGCTATCACAGCTGTGGAGGGGCTCCTCAAGCTTGGTGGTCTCATTGCAGAGGTAAACTTGTATCTATTTTGCATGATGCACTTGGAATAAGTAATGACTGCGCTTTTAGATTCATCCTGTTGCAAAGGTTATTGTTGGTGTCCTCAAGGGTGCCTACACCATCATCCAGGCAAATGTTCAGGCTAATGCCCACATGCACACCCTTCTCAGCTCCATGAAAGACTTGTGTGTTCTCACAGAGCAATATGCTACTTCCAAAGAGCATGACTCTGCAGTCCGGGACATAGTCCAAGGTGTCTCATTCACCGTGATGAGTGGGGCTGCACTGATCAATGGGTATGCTGAACATCAAAAGCACAAATGTATGTATCTTCTATATTTCATGCTTCTCACCAAACCTCTGACATTGAGATGATCTTTGCATCTAGCTATGCTCCAAGTCCCAACATTTTTCACATCCTTTGAACAGGATGCTGATAAAATCACTGAAACCCTTACCTCTCTTGCCACTAAACTTCAAGGCTCATCAGTGGCTGCTGTTTTCAGTCAAGTTCATCAAATCAGTGCTCAATTGAATGTTATCAGACATGGTGTGGAGAAACTTGGTGTGCCTTCCTGCCATTCATGATATTGATTGACCCCTTTGCTTATTCAAGATGTTTTAGTGAAAGATGATATCCTTTCTGTCCTCCCATGTGCTGTTGATGCAGCTGTCACACTCCATGATGGCAATGGCCATGGATGCCTCCCAGGCACACGCACAGCTGTCCTGGAAGCACTCCAGACCTGGGCTGCTGGTGCCCCAGCTTCTGTTACTCTCAATCCTCTCCCTAATACACCTACTGAGGAGCATAAGCTAGATTTAGCTGGTACCAAGGTCCTATGGCTGCAAGGAGTGGCTGGCTCTGGAAAATCATCTATTGCTGTCAATGTAGCCAAGTTCTTTGAGCACACCAATGTGCTTATGGCCTACTACAGGTTTGAGACTGCCAAACAGGGCCAGCTCAACCCTTCAAATTTGTTCACCACAATTGCCCTTCAGCTTGCTGCTCAGGACACTGGTCTTGAGGCCAAGCTTGTAGAATTAGTGACTTCAGCCACACCTCTGGAGCGCAAGAGTCAAGACCCAGCTGAACAGCTCAGACTGTTTCTTGTCCCTCTGCTACAGCACAACCCAAACGCTTATCATCAAGTAATTATCATTATTGATGGTCTTGATGAGTCAGGGGTAGTCGCTGAGCGTAGTAAGATGCTCAAGCCACTTGTGAGCCTTGCTGCTATGCTGCCTCCTGCTGTGCGGATTCTGCTCACCACAAGGCCAGAGTCAGATGTCCAGGGTATTTTGGAAGCATCTCCATCACCTCTGGAAACCACATCTCAACTCTTCATGAATGAGCTCCCTGATCACACTACCATTCAGGACATCTATGAGTATGTCAAACACATGCTGTGGCATAGTGATCTTCACCTTAAACAAGAGCATATTGCACTTCTGTCTGAGAAGGCTCAGCTGTCATTCCAGTGGGCTTCTACTGCCTGCCGGTACATTGTGGACAGAAGTGATGGCAATCAAGCAGTGCGTCCTTCCAGGCGGCTGAGGAACCTCCTCTCCAACTCTACCACTACCATGAGTCAGACCAGCCTATTTGGGCTGTACACAACTGTACTAGATGCACAGTTTGGTCACTCTAAATCAGAGGACCTCAACCTTCTCAGATTACTTCTGGGTGTTCTTGTGGCAGCAAGAAAGCCACTTTCCTTGACTGCAATGCTTCAGCTCCTGCATGTTCACTTTTTGCAATATGGTGAAGCTGAGGATGTGAAGGAAGATGCAGTTGTGTATATTGGGCTTTTATCCTCCCTATTGACAGGAACAAGACTGACAGGTCTCACCACTGCACTGCTCCCCCTTCATGCCTCATTTTTTGATTTTATCCAAGATTCCAACAGTTTGTACTGTGTTGATGTTGGACAGACCCACAGGGTTCTAATGGAGAGCTGCTTGGCTGTGATGTTGCATGGAGAGAGGAAGCTACAGTTCAACATTTGCAACCTGCCCACTTCATTCTTGCCCAACTCATCTATCCCAAACCTCTCTTCTCTGATTCAAGAGAAAATTGGAGAATCACTGATATATGCATGCCACTTCTGGACCTCCCACCTTGCAGCAGCACCAGATTTACCAATCAGCCCTATGAAAACAATTAGAACACTGCTCTCTACAGTCCAATTCCTTCATTGGCTTGAAGTGATGAGCCTCACCCATACATCTCCACTACAATGCCTGTCATCAATTCCAACCCAGGTGAGTTTTTTGGGCTCAGCAGCTGGGAAGGACTAGCACTAATATATATTCTAGATCAGTGTCAAGATTGCAGCAGAGGTGGCAGAGGCAGTGCGGTTTGCATCTTATTATGCCATCCCAATTGCTCAAAGTGTACCACACATCTACCTCAGTGCCCTCCCATTCATCCCTACATCATCTCCCTTACACTCACTATGCAGCCAATTCATAAAGACTGTGTCAGTGTCACCAGGGGACATGGATATGTGGCCAATGCTCAGGCATGTGCTGGAGCATCAAGGGGTGGTATGGTCTATGGCAGTTTCCAGACAGAATGTAGTTGCTGCAGGGCTGTCAGATGGCTCTATCATCCTATGGAACTCCCAATCTGGGGAACAGTATGGACAGCATTTGATTGGGCACAAACATAGTATTCAATCTATGGTATTTTCTCCTGATGGATCAGTCCTTGCCTCAGGCTCTGGTGATGGATCCATCAGGTTGTGGGATGTGAACACCCAATCAGCCAAAGGAGAGCCACTCACAAGCCATACTGACTGGGTGGCATCTGTGGCATTTTCCCCTGATGGAGCAGTCCTTGCATCAGGCTCTTATGATCAATCCATCAGGTTGTGGGATGTGCACACCCATTCAACCATGGGAGAGCCACTCATAGGCCATACTGGCTCTGTGAGATCTGTGGCATTTTCCGCCAATGGAGCAATTCTTGCATCAGGCTCTGTTGATAAATCCATCAGGTTGTGGGATGTGCACACCCAATCAACCAAGGGAGAGCCACTCACAGGCCACACTCAGTATGTGACATCTATGGCATTTTCACCTGATGGAGCAGTCCTTGCATCAGGCTCTTATGATCAATCCATCAGGTTGTGGGATGTCCAGACTCAATCAGCCAAGGGAGAGCCACTTACAGGTCATACTCAATCTGTGACATCTCTTGGATTTTCACCTGATGGAGCAGTCCTTGCCTCAGGCTCTGATGATAGATCCATCAGGTTGTGGGATGTCCAGACTCAATCAGCCAAGGGAGAGCCACTCACAGGTCATACTCAATCTGTGAGATCTGTGGCATTTTTGCCTGATGGAGCAGTCCTTGCATCAGGCTCTTCTGATCAATCCATCAGGCTGTGGGATGTGCGCACCCAATCAACCAAGGGAGAGCGACTCACAGGCCATACTCAATCTGTGAGATCTGTGGCATTTTCCCCTAATGGAGGAGTTCTTGCCTCAGGCTCTGATGATCAATCAATCAGGCTGTGGGATGTGCACACTCAACCAGCCAAGGGAGAGCCGCTCACAGGCCATACTGACTCTGTGACATCTGTGGCATTTTCACCTGATGGATCAGTTCTTGCCTCAGGCTCTGTTGATAGATCCATCAGGCTGTGGGATGTCCAGACCCAATCAGCCAAGGGAGAGCCACTCATAGGCCATACTGGCTCTGTGAGATCTGTGGCATTTTCCCCTAATGGAGCAGTTCTTGCATCAGGCTCTGAGGATAAATCGATCAGGTTGTGGGATGTGCACACCCAATCAGCCATAGGAGAGCCACTTACAGGTCATACTCAATATGTGACATCTATGGCATTTTCACCTGATGGAGCAGTCCTTGCATCAGGCTCTTATGATCAATCCATCAGGCTGTGGGATGTGCAGACCCAATCAGCCAAGGGAGAGCCACTCACAGGTCATAATCACTATGTGATCTCTGTGGCATTCTCACCTGATGGAGCAGTTCTTGCCTCAGGCTCTGGTGATGAATCCATCAGGCTGTGGGATGTGGGGACCCAATCAGCTAAGGGAGAGCCACTCAAAGGTCATACTGACTGGGTGATATCTGTGGCATTTTCACCTGATGGAGCAGTTCTTGCCTCAGGCTCTGTTGATGAATCCATCATGTTGTGGGATGTCCAGACTCAATCAGCCAAGGGAGAGCCAATAGGGGTCGTTGGGATCTCCATGTTTTCACTTGCATTCTCCCTTGATGGTGCAATTCTTGCCTCTGGTTCTACAGATGGATCAATCTATCTCTGGGATATCACTACATTGTCTGCTTGCAAAGTAGTATCCCCTACACATGCATTGGATGTTACTCTTCCAACCCTAGCTTGGCCAATCCACCTTGACAATGGTTGGGTGAAAGGTCCCAATAATGAACTTCTTTTCTGGGTGCCCTCAAGCTGCAGGACCAACCTCTCTCATCACAGCCTTGTTGGTATCCTTGGTAAAAAGGACTTCAGTCAATTTGTCAGACTGAACTTTGATAACATGGCTATGGGAAAGGAATGGGCCCAATGTTACACCACTAGTGCAACTGGGTTACTTCCCTCTGCCTCTAGTGTATAGCAAATTTTTGACAGACCATACTACACATCTGGATACCTCCCATAGAGCCCTTGCCAATCTTGCAGGTGTAAAGGCACTTAGTGGATTCACAGAATACATCAAAATCTGTATGCATCCAGATTCATCAATAAATTAGCTTGGACCCACAGTGGCTTCACTGGATATGTTTGAATCAATAAAGGATCAATTCCAACATAGCACAATATACAAAGGCAGGTATAAATCATATGGTAGATAAAACAAAGAGACAAGACAGAGTGCAGGCAAGTGCGTAGCAAGTGACAAGAATTGAGGAAAAGAACTAGCAATGAATGCAAATTTGGAGGCGGAGTAAGCAAAGAGCGGGGCACAGGGTGACAGGTATGTGTGGAGGGAAAGAGATGAAATCATGCCGTATTATCAGCTTGACGTGGCGAGAGTTAAACACCAAGCGAGATGCGCTCCTTGATAGTAACGACTACTAACGACGTGGCAAAGGGGATGCCATGGCAAAATCAAGGCGAAAGCAGGAGCTGGGGGAGGGCGTACGGGGCAGGGCCAACCGAGTAGATCTGGGGCACAAGATAGCGGGATGTCGGCAGGTTGCAGTGCCTACACTATAATGGAAGCCACTCACCAAAAACTTGTGTAGGGCATCAACCACAAACGCGCGGCACAGTTGTGGGAGTATAATAGGTTCGAGTGAAATGCATCAGCAAATAGGACATCGGATAGATGTCGAGGATGACTGGCAGAATTTGCATCATTTCATGACAGCTGGCGCAGTCTCCAGGCCACAGACGCATGAGTTGTAACGCCCCTTGAAGGATAGAAAAGATACATCAGTAGGCGGATGAGACAGGGGCACACAGGCTGTTATGATATGACGCGCATGGGCAGCAGCAAAAGGCGCGTCATGGTGAGGAATGGATCGAAAACAATGAACGAGAGAGGGACGCGCGAGTGTAATCGTGAGCCAATCGCACAACAAATAGCGCCTCATGACGCCATTGCATACTGATTCCCCTGGACTCGAAAATGCTAGCTTTGTATATAACATACGGCGAAACGGTAGCTGTGGAAGAGAGATTACTGAAGAAGCTGCGCTGGCAACATAACTCTCCAAGAGGCTCGTGAGATCACTAGCACATCTTAAGCGTGCTTTGTTGACGCGTCCGCGGCATTAAATCAAATCAAGGTTAGCATCGGCGCAGGCTCGTTACCGTCCCTCATTAAGCAACCCCCCGACTAGATACAGTCATGTGCACTCGCGATGTACGCCCAACTCGAAGGCGACACGGGCCATCTCCTTCTCTATCGCCTCCGTCACGTCGGCTTCAGAAATATAAGCTCGTGATGCTTGCTGCACCAACGAGCGCCTCACGTCCCCGACACGTCAAAGTACTAATATCATGGATAGTTATTGTCACCATATTTATTATCTTTGCATTCCTTGTGGGACGAAGTTGGAGGCGGGAGCTTCATCACGCCACCTACAAAAATTCCTTCGCTGCATCACCTAACTTCAAGAAACGCCCTATAGAAGACTTACTCACCTATGAATGTCCTGTTGCCGACCACCACACGCATATCTCCGCTTCCCAACCTGTACCATATTCACCATCTAGTAAGGATCGCTACCTCACGTGGCTTCCTCATAGCGGCTTCCATAATCAGCGCGTCTCGTTTGAGAATGCTATTATCCTCGCTCATATACTCAACCGAACCCTAATTGTTCCCCCCATACGTCTTGGCAAAGTCATTCGCTATAGCGAGTTTGACAAGCTTCATTGCAGGCTTGAGCATTGTGCTCGTGCTCACCTCTTCACTTCATTCATGCCTCACGAATGCATCGCATATTCTGACTTTACAATGCTCCCATGGAGCGCTCTCATCGACATGCACGTTGTTGCACGGATTGTCCCAGTTGTTGAGCGGTGGGACTCCTCGTCTGCATGGTTGAAGAACTACTTGAACGTCAGTCAATCCGAAATCGCTTTGCTCAAAGACTCCTTACCCTATCAGTTCCAAATATACGACGACCCTATGAACCAACGTCCATTGAAAGAAAAATACCTGGAGCGCCTCAATATCAAGGGTATCCAAAGGAACTCGGGTCCGCTCGTCTCATCCACTTTGGTTCACTTTTTGGGACTTCACGACTCCGCCTGAAGCGCAAAGTCAATCGGCATATACGTCGACAAGTCAAGGAACGCATGATTTACTCTAACCAGCTTCTCCTTGACATATCCCGTTCAATCTCAGATAGCCTTGGAGGGCCGTATTATCATGGCATCCATTTACGTTTGGGCGATGGAGAGTTTGAGACATCAAGCAAGTCAAATGTTCACCTGGTATGCTGGTCACTGGTCACAAGACTGATGGGCTTGCCATTCGACGAGACACGTGAAGTTGAGGCGAATGCAATGCGCTGGAACGTGTCATCCGAGTGGCCCGCACCACCTCCGGTAATTGAACCCTCCGAAAATCCAAATACGGTCGTTTCTCCCAATATGAGTCCACTTTCTCCTATCGACATGACCAATCTTGGCTTCCTGTCTTCTGACCGTTCGGCGTTGTGTCGACAGTACCAGTACCCTACCTCATCCAACTTGACTCGCCTCGACTTCCCGGTTTACATCGCCGCGGATGCTCCTTCGTCTCGCACGAACCCCTCGCTCGATCTCTTTCTCCGCACTATCCCATGCATCTTCTTCCTCTCAGACTTTACACCCCAACTTCACATGCTTGAGGCGGTCAAAAACGAGGATGACGGACTCCCACTCAAGCCGTTCCTCCTCCCATTCATCGACTCCATGGTAGCAGCGATGGTAAACCGCGTGATTGGTACCCCTCATAGCACGTTCAGTAGGTTCACTGTGGACGTAATGAATAGGAGGTATCACGGACTGCCTATCATCGAACGCGGTGAACACTATAGGAGACATCACGCTCGTGGAGATGACGGGGATGAGAATAGTCCTGATGGCTCGGCAGAGGAAAATTCCTCATTACCCCTTCTTAACCTGAACCGTTCTGTATCAGTAACCCTTTGAAGCGAACCAGATTCATATAGAATACACCCAGTACTGTACTCCAATCTGTAATTCAGAACGAATAGTATCATCTGAGGCTATGGATACACAAGCATAGCTAATCAAGAGAGCTACGAGAACAACCTACCCTGCCACATGCTAAGCCAGAGGTTCCGTAGAGTACTGGCATAGACACTTTACAATATCAGCCCACTCATCATCACAGCAGTCCCCTGCCTATTAACCGTCTGCGCCATTGTCCTGGGATGGCGTGGCAGCAAGCGCCTTTTTCTTTCTGTTGGCCATTTTCTGTTTGTTGGCTTTCCGTCTCCGTTCGAGCGTGACTTTGACGTCAAGCTTGCTCAGACCTGCATTCTGGAGTAGATCGAGCTATATTGGAGGAATAAACCGTATGTAATCGTAGAGGGTAGGTAGGGATAAGATAGTGGCACAAACAGGAGCCAGGTCAGAATATGGTGTGATCCCTGAGACAATATACCTGACTCACCCGTTCAATCAGCATAGAGCGAGCTATTTTACGATTTTGCTCTAGTGACCGCGTTTCTTGACAGGTAACGCGAATACCAGTTGGTTTGTGGACGAGGTCCACGTTAGAACGCGTCTTGTTGATCGCTTGGCCACCGAGGCCACTTTCTGAAGCGGCTGAAGAGCGGCAGAGAGTGCCAGGAGGGAAGAAGTAATCCGTGAGCATGAATCTAACTATGAACTGATAGCTCATGATTCATACCTCGCACAGGGCCATCAGGAAATTTGGTCCCTCGATTTCATGGGGTTGAGATGCTTCAGAACCGCGTGGAGTCGTGAAGCCAGTGAAAAAGGGGTCCCGCTTCTCAATTCGGCACCAATTCAAAACTCTCTGACGCTTTAACGCTTCAATCATTTTAGCTCTTGAGGACGTGGTTTTGCTGCTTTAGTTCACTACTTGGACACTTGACGCAGTTGAGGGCTCCGCCCAGTTTACGTCTTGGATAGTTCATTCTTTCGGACGGTTATGCCCCTTTGAGCTGTTCACGAGCATGTAGTGTTATTGTATTAGAGGTTGACGATAATACCGATCTATGCTATAAGTTGGCTATATTACGCTGAGGTCAATCGATTCAACTTCTAGGCCCTACTCATCACCACGTAAGGCAAAAGGATCCTCGTCTCCCAGGTACTCCTCAGCCTTCGAGAAATTCAAAACGGACCTAATAGGAGTAAGATCAGGATCATGCGCTTGTGACGAGTAAGGTAAACGATCTTACCTTGCTACATTAACCCACGCTTCTCCTAAATTCTCCCAACGAACCTCTCGCGCTGTACTTCCTGTTGCACGGTCATGCACAAACTTGAGATATTTCTGGTGCTGAGGCCCCCAGACATCCCTGGCAAGAGTGATCGGATTTTGTTTATCGGAGCCAGAAGCCTTCTTTCCTCGTGGTCGAGCGGTAGAAATACTTGGTGGCGAGACATGAGAGGATGAATGCTCGCGAATCTCGGCTGCAGGAGGTTCAGCAACAGCGGCGGCGCGCCATTTATCTATATCCTGGATTGCAACGCCAGCATATTTAGTCAAAGCAAAGCACATCTTTGGACGAATATCAGAATTTGTTATGCAAGATGGCTTCCTTTGAGCCAGAGACTTACAAGCGTGATGCAAATGCCAATAGCATGCTCCCGGACTGATGGAGTTTCAAGTCCCTCAACGATTGCACAATGGATACTTGCACACCCGCGAATCGACGAAGTACTGAGTATTCTTTCAAGCATATTCGCAAATATGGGGGTTTCGAATATTTTTTTCCGCTATGGGGAAATAGATGTCAGATCCTAGGAGTTTTCTATTGACGATTTTATCAACTTGCCTCATCAATCACAACATCCCACTCCCCGAAAGCCAGATTGATAGTACGGCATAGCATCACAGCCCTTTCCCGCTCGTTTGCAAGCACTTGGTCTGACAGGCCAAAATGATCTTTACAAACCTCAAGAGCAATTGCAGCCCAACGATTACGAATGATATTGACTGTGCTAGCAAGCTAGAGCATATGACATCAGTGTACATCAGGAAATCTTGCGCCCAAATTTAGGAGCTACAGGCGCTTGAAGGCCTTCAGAACGGCATATAGTGATGAAGTTACCCTTTCTCAGAGGCTTCACAACTCTGCACAGTTTTGAAATGGCCGAGCCTCGTGAACTCAAGGCGCAAAATTTCCTGATGCGTAGTTGCCTAGGACTCATTCAGGTAGTAAATACTCACCTTGCTAGCCACGGAGGTGTCATCTAGGACGTCAGATTGGGTGCTGGCAGGAACTTCAGCATACTCTTGATCGAAAACCTTCTGAAGAAATAAGCGACTGGAAGCGATACTGCTCAGATCCATCGGAAAAAGCTCATTGAAAAGTAAGTAGAGCTTGATAAGCTGCTCCGTAAGCGGTACGACATGCGCTAAATCATGACGTATTGCCCTTAGCTGCAAATCGCTCTTGCTTTTCTTTGACATCGGAGGTGGGATAGTATCCGATGTTGGTGAAGGTTCCAATGTGGAGGGTCTGGTTTTATGGGGATCCGCAAGTGTGGATTCGGTGGCGTGGGGCTGCTCGACTTCAGTATGGGGACTCTTGCGTGTAGGGTCTGTGCTGACGCCGTTCAAGCTTAAGTCCAAAGGGAAACTTATCAATAGGGCGCTTCAGAGGTCTCTGAATCAGGGAATAGGACTACGAACCTTGAAGTATCAATCCCTTGCTCAGGAGCAGGAGTAACATCGCTATCTCCTCTGGTTGCTGAAGCTGTGGTGTTGAGATCTTGTCCAGCATCAGACTCAGAGTCAGAGCCGAATGAACGAGTTACTACCTGAAGCGTCAAGAAAATGTGCACATATTAGTAAAAGCGAGAGTTTTGTATGATCGAAATAACATACGACTGCGCTAATGGGGTTTTGGTGAGATTTTGAGCGGAGAGATGGATCAATCATACTATCATCGACACCTAAGCGGAAAAGGTTATACAAGTATTGAGAGCGAAAGGGGGAACGTCCTGACCTCGGGATTCTTCCTTTTCGCCCAGAGTACCCAACTCAAGCGTTGGGTCATCATCTGCTGTGGCAGGCATGGCAGGCGGGCCAGGGTTCGCAGCTGCAGAAAGATGACTATGTCAGTCATCTCCGCCAAAGATCCCAAGATCACTTACTTCGAGGCTTTTTAGAGCGAGAAGGTTCTTTGATGGGAGACACGAGGGCAGTGCCCGCTCGTTTACGGCTTTGTTGCCGGCTGCTGGTGCCAGTACTGACCATGTTGGGCGGGGTAGCATCCAGCACACGCAAAGACGCCACGTATTGTGGGTATTTCTTACCAAAGATGGTCACCTTTCGCTTTTCGGCTGGTGTGAGTTGTGAAGACTCGGCCTTTTGGACAAGCTGGTGATACTCAGCCTGTTTGGATGGGTCAGGAGTCGGTTCAGACAGCAATGTAGCTTCGTCTACAGCATGATGGTGACCAGAAACAGGAGTGTCGGGTTTTCTGCTAGAAGGCATCCAGGGTAGTGAGATATCACGTTGGTGCACCTGCGGATCTCCGTAGTCGGAAATTGGAGCAAGCGAACGGTTGGGGCATAACAGCACTAAACACACCCTGTTGACCCTCTACCAAAATGTCGAACCAAATCTCATCAATCTGCGGATTTTGCAGCAAATCTGTGCTTAAATCTAGAGGTGGCCTCAAAAATCATCTGAAGAGCAATTCAAAATGCAAACGAGCGCAGGAAGCCCTACAACAATCGATGGCATCGCATCATATGTCTCAAGGCACAACACAAGAGAAGTCAAAGAGCCCTGATAGTAGTTCGCAGGATCAAGAATCTCCTTCGCAGCCTTTTTCACTGTTCATTGATCCGCCTCCAAATAGGGAACCAAATCCTCAGAATGACGTCAACCTGGCATCGATACCCAATACTAATCAGACTCAAAGGGACGGAAGGCTTGTATATCATGTTGATGAGGACGACGTCTTTCAGGTTGATGTTAACAGTTTTGCAGGCTGGGAGGAGACCAAGCAGCGAGCAGAAGGAGGCGATGTGTGGGAACAGGCTCGGAGCGATGAGGAGAAGCAGGTACCATCTTTCGCACCCTGGGCTAACAAAGACGAGTTTGATTTTGCGCAGAGACTACTAAAGACTCCAATGTCAATGGCGGACTTAGATAGCATCCTAACCTCAAAATATGTGAGTAGTTTCAACTCCTTTGCGCTGAACGGAGCTGAGAGCGATTCAAATCTCATAGATGGCTGATCCCACCAGAACATTCAATACTGCCGACGAGATGCGAGGCAATATACGAATGATGAAGGGGGGACCTGAGTGGCAACAGAAAGAATTCAAGCTTCCCGACGCGCCAAACACTCCGATCATATACTGGTCGCGCGATCTCATTGGTTGTGTTAAACATCTTGTCCAGAATCCTGCTTTTCATGAATCATTTGACTACGCACCAAAGAAGATCCATAGCAGAAAGGGCGGGAGGATATACAGCGAGATGTCATCGGGGGATATGTGGCATCGTCAACAGGTCCGAGAACCAAAGTTGACAAGGCAATTATGAACTCACGCTCTCTCCCACATTTTTTTTTACCCAGGCCACCCTGAGACACGGCACGACGCTGATCCCGATAATCCTCGCTTCCGATGCCACGCACCTTACCAACTTTTCAGGAGGTAAAAAGGCACATGCGGTATACATGAGTCTCGGGAATATTCATAAGGAGGTTCGGAACGCACCGTCCAACAATGCATGGATACTTGTTGCTCTCCTTCCAACAAACCTCAAGTTCGAAGCTGAGAAGTTTCCAAATAAAACCCAGACGGAGGCAATGCCGGGACTTCTAGCGCACCAAGCCTTTCACCGATGCATGCGAGACCTTCTCTACCCGCTGCGAAAGGATCAGCAAAGGTATCATGTTTGGCGATGTCCTGACGGGAAGAAAAGACGTTGCCACCCAAAGCTGATGGTTTGGATCGCCGATCTGCCAGAGCAACAGATGATAGCCTGTGTGCGGTCTAAGTCATGTCCGGTATGTCCGTGCTCGTCACGCACGTTGGGTGACGAGCATCACGTCACATCATCGGACGTGTATCGAGTATCAACCCTGGACACTCTCAAAAGTGTCCGTACTGCTAATCCAAATGCTTTACTATGGGACTATGCTGGCGCTGTACGAAAGATCAATTCAGATGTGCATGGGGCCACGGACTCCCCTTGTTGGGAGGGTCTTGATCTTGGGCCCGAAGAGTTTCTTGTCGAGGACCTTCTTCATGGCAGCCACAAATTCATGTGGGACCATGTTGTCACCTGGCTTCAAGATATACTTGGTGATAAGGAGTTGGATCACCGCTTCATCTCCCAGCCTCCTGTTGGCCATGAGAGGCTTCGGAAAGGCATATCAGCACTCTCCCAGATTTCAGGTAGTGAGCAGAAGACCATACAGCGTTTCTTGATTCCAGTGATAGCAGGCTGTGATGGAATGACTCAGGGACTAATGAACGGTGTGCGATCTCTTCAAGATTACATTTATCATCTCCAGTTTCCTTCTGCCTCCGAGAGCGAACTTGAAGCAATGTTGACATTTCTCTCCGAGTTTCACAGAAATAAGCACTTATTCAAGTCGCTCGGAGCTCGAGACCACTTCAACATACCAAAGCTGCATAAGCTAGGCCATTGTCCTCGTAACATCAAAAGCTTCGGGACACTTGATGGCTATTCAACAGAGACTCCGGAGGCGTTACACAAGTCAATCAAAGAGATGTACCGTCTCACAAATCATGTCGAGGCCGAGAGGCAAATACTAGTGCGGCTTGAGCTATTCGAGAAAGTCCACTTTAGAGAGACTTATCTTGCTCTCCGAGAAGCTGAGAAGGCAGCGAAAGTACGTGACTTCTTTATCCTGTTCACTGCTGCTACTGCTCCGCTCACTAATTTCTATATTAGATGCCATTGCAAGGTGCTATCGCTCACGGTTGTAATGGCAGTAACGACAACCGCCCATCCTGTGTACCAGGAAGTGATGAAATGGAAACCGATTCTTCTACTGCTGACTTGCTTGATATATCACAATTCCCAAGCTCGCCCAACTGTGCTGGCCGCTTGGCTATCAAACCGCATATGCCTGCAGTTACGGTGCAAAATGCGCAGGAGTTGTTTGGAATTCCTGACCTAGTTTCAGCCATCTGTCGCTTTATGGATAGCTCTGACAATGGATCGCGTTCTGGCAGGCGAAACAATGGGCCACAATGGGAGTCATCAATCGATAGACTTGACTCGTCTTTCCACTACCTTGACATTTGGGTTCGATACCAAATCGCTGCGCCACCGTGGAGCATATTCTATCCCCAAGAATCCCTCACATCTGTGTATTGCAAACCAGCAGGATATACCATCGGTGTGTCGAAGACTCGGAATCTGCACACCAACAGATTACTGGGCTCGCCAGATTGGAAAACTGCTCGGTTTGACCAAGTTTACGTCCTTGTCAATCCTCAAGCAGTTGGGCCACAACGTGAGTTTCGAAGCTCTCACTATATCTCTTTCATCACTAATCCATATTGACTGCTAGGTTATCAGCCTGCTGAACTTCGCTTAATCTTCAGGTCGAGAAGTGGCCAGCGCCACCGTATGTCCGAAGCAAAAGTATATGCAGTAGTTTTCTGGTACACTGCCCTTATACCTGCAAACTTTTCGTCCAGCCTCAAGATGTTTGTCGTCTCCAAAGAAACGTCCAGGACTAGCGGGCTTGGTCGTCGATATGGCGTGGTGGAGCTCCATCAGATCATGGGGATTTGCCCTCTAGCCCCTGTGATTGAAGGGGCTTGCATGGGCTGGGAAAGCCGCGGCGACGACGCAATCGAACGATACGATAGATTCTACGTTAACCCATACTCCAGTCACCAGAATTATCGAAGATTCCGCCCAGGTCTTCCTTCTCGAGCAAGTACAAGTGCATCTATAGGCTACAGTACATAATTAGACACCAATCCGGTCAACTACATGTCCCAAAAAACATTAATAATCAACTAATAGCAATGACTCTTCACACGTCTCCAATATCGATCAGTATTGTGTGGTTCAACCTTACGAGGGTATGATTGATGAGACAACGGTTACCACCATCATGACGACTTCACTGACTTCAAGGAATTCAGAGCTCCACGCCCTTCTGAAGCGCCCCAAGCCTATGAAGTCGCGAGCCAAATTTCCTGATG
>WIDE01000211.1:0-24333 GCA_015039315.1 Clavulina sp. PMI_390 | reverse complement strand
CAGCGTCGACCCTCGCTCGCTCGTCGCTCTCCTCCTCCCCCTCCTTGTGCGCGCATACGAGTCCATGGCGCAGGGCGGGCCCGACATGGCGCCCCCGCCGAATGCTGCCCCTATGATGAATGGTGGGGCCCTTGCCGCACAACAGCGCTTTCAGCATCTCATGATGGCAAGTCGCGCACGTCTCTCGTAACTTTTGTTTCGTCTAACGATGTCGCGTCGAACAGCGCGCCAACATGCTCAAGCAGCAGGGCCACACCGAAGAGTCTTCTCAGGAGCTGTCTCAGATAATGAGCTACATCAAAATCATGGCCAAGGCTGGAAATCCCCACCAGCAGCAGCAGCAGCATCCACCACAACAGCACCAGCAGCGTGAGTAGTGGCCTCTGCACGAACGCGCACACAGCGTCACGCGCTAACACACACGATTCGCCCAATCCACAGCGCCCCCCGTCGTCCAGTCCGCCGACAAACCCCACGCAAATGGTTATATCGCCGACGGCCTCGACAACGGCGCGTCTACCTCGACTGCCCCTCCCGCCGCTCCTCAGACTCTCGCCGTCTCCCAAGGCCAGATGACGATCCTGCGCGCCCAAATCCAGGCCCTGCAGTACATTTCACGTAACCAGGTCGTCCCTCCACACATTCAACAAGTCATCTATGTTCCTAGCGAGGCTGAGCGCACCGACCACGCAGACCGAGCGCGCGACCCCGGCATCGTCGCCTTTGAGAATGCCACCCGTCGCAGCAACTCCCCCAGCGTCACTCCTCCGCCCATCTTCGGCGCCAAGGAGGCCCCCTCCACCACCGTAGCCCCTGTTGAGTCCGGCATCGTGGTCCCCAACGGCAACCTGCTCGAAAAAGACACCACGAATCCCATCTATCCCTACAACGCTTTTGCGTCTGCCGAGTCCCAACTCGTATCAGCCATCACCACCAAACGCACCCACAATGTCCTCATCCCCAACCTCCTCCCCAAGGGTCTAGACCCTTATCAGATTGCCGCTGAACGCCAACGCTTCATCGACGCACGCATCGCCTACCGCATCGAGGAGCTGTCCAACCTCTCCAGCACCATCTCCGACGAGACTGTCAACAAAATCATCATCACAAATGCTGACGACCCCGCACATCCACCCATGTCCTCTGCCAAGCTGCGCGCGCTTGTTGAGCTCAAGGCCCTCAAGCTCCGCGACAAGCAGCGTGCCCTCCGCTCATCTCTCGTCGCTCGTCTGCAAGAGTCGTCGGCGCTGACGGTAGACCGCAAAGTATTCCGTCGTGTGCGCAAGCCTACTCTCAAGGACGCTCGCGGGATCGAGTCGCTCGAACGCCGGCAGCGCGAGGACCGCGAAAAGCGTGCCAAGCAGAAACATCTCGATTACCTGAATGGTATTTGCGAGCACGGGCAGCGGCTCATCGGGTCAGCCAAAGAGAAGACAACGCGCGCCCAGAATTTGGGCCGCGCCATCCTCCGGTTCCATGTCGAGACAGAAAAGGAGGAGCAGAAGAGGATTGAGCGTATCTCGCGAGAGCGTCTCAAGGCGCTCAAGGCAGACGATGAAGAGGCGTATATGAAGCTCATCGACACTGCCAAGGATACGCGTATCACGCACTTGCTGCGTCAGACAGATCAGTACCTCGACTCGCTTGCGCATGCCGTTGGCGCTCAACAGGCAGAGGCCTCGCGTGGTCGTATATCTGCTAACATACAGTCGATCCCGCAGACGGACGAGACGACGTTTGGTGCGCAGAGAATGGAGGACGACGATGGTGCTGCTGCTGCTGGTGCGGACTCGGAGAAGAAGAACAAGGTGGATTATTACTCTGTTGCCCATCGTGTGACGGAGAAGATTACTGTCCAGCCGGATCTGCTGGTGGGCGGCAAGCTCAAGGAGTATCAGCTCAAGGGCTTGCAGTGGATGGTTAGTTTGTATAACAATCACCTGAATGGTATTCTTGCCGATGAAATGGTAAGTCTTCCTCTGCTTTGGGAGCATTCTGGTCAGCGTATCTCATTCGCTTCTTTCTTGTGCGTTTTTGTAGGGTCTCGGCAAGACTATCCAGACTATCTCGCTTGTCTGCTTCCTTATCGAAGTGAAGCGTGAGCCTGGCCCCTTCCTCATCATTGTCCCCCTGTCCACTCTCACGAACTGGACGCACGAGTTCAAGAAATGGGCACCTGGCGTCTCCGTCATTGTCTACAACGGCTCGCCGGCCCTGCGTAAAGCGCTCCAGCCTTCGATCCGTGTGGGTGGCTTCCAGGTCCTGATCACGACATTCGAGTATATCATTCGTGAAAAGGCCGTGCTTTCCAAGATCAAGTGGCTCCACATGATTATCGATGAAGGTCATCGTATGAAGAACACGCAGAGCAAGCTGTCTCAGACGCTCACTATGTTCTACTCGACGAAATACCGACTCATTCTCACGGGTACTCCATTGCAGAACAACCTGCCAGAACTGTGGTCCCTCCTCAATTTCGTCCTGCCCAAGATCTTCAACTCGGTGACGAGCTTTGAAGAATGGTTCAACACGCCATTCGCGAATACGGGTACGAGTGATAAGCTCGAGCTGAACGAAGAAGAGACACTGCTCGTTATTCGCCGTTTGCACAAAGTGCTCCGGCCCTTCTTGCTCAGGAGGTTGAAGAAGGATGTGGAGAAGGAGTTGCCGGACAAGGTTGAGAAGGTTGTCAAGTGCAAGATGAGTGCTCTGCAGTCGCAGTTATATGGCCAGATGAAGAAGCATGGCATGCTGTTCGACGACGAAGGCAAGAACGGGTGCGTTGCCTTCTTTTCCTTTCTTTTCCGTATTAGGGGATTTGGCTCAAACCTGAACGTATTGCTTGGTTTTTGCAGGAAGCAAGGTGGTATCAAGGGTCTCAACAATACCATCATGCAGTTCCGCAAGATCTGCCAGCATCCGTTCGTATTCGGTCAGATCGAGGACCGCATGAACCCCTCTGGCAAGCTCAACGATTCGATCATCCGCACGTCTGGCAAGGTTGCTCTGCTCGATCAGCTGCTTCCCAAGCTGTTCGCCACCGGCCATCGAGTGCGTTTATTTTCCATTCTTCTTGATTGGGTTCTAGACACTGATTACAACACCATCGTGCATGATTAGGTCCTCATTTTCTTCCAAATGACAAATATCATGGATATCATGGGTGACTACTTCAACTACCGTGGCTACAAGCATTTCCGTCTCGACGGTTCCACGAAGCCGGAGGAACGAACGGAGCTGCTCGTCAAGTTCAACAAAGCAGAGACGGATGTGAACCTGTTTATGCTCTCAACCCGTGCAGGTGGTCTCGGTCTTAACTTGCAGACTGCTGATACTGTCATCATGTGCGTCAACCTGCTGTGTTATTCAACTTCGCTCATATTGACGTTTGCTTTCCTAATCACTCAGTTACGACTCGGACTGGAATCCCCATGCGGATCTCCAAGCCCAAGATCGTGCGCATCGTATCGGTCAGAAGAAGAACGTGCTCATTCTCCGTTTCATCACGGAGCGAAGTATTGAGGAAGTCATGCTTGCTCGTGCCAAGTCCAAGCTTGATATGGATGGCAAGGTCATTCAGGCTGGAAAGTTCGATCAGCGTTCCACTGCTGAGGAACAAGAGCAGTTCCTGGTACGCATTGTTTCATGAACCGTCTACCACACGACACTAATCATCATGTGTTTGCTTTTCCACAGCGTTCCCTTCTCGAAGGTGATCAGAATGAGGACCAGTCCGAGTCTGCCAGCATGGAGGATGACGAGATCAACGAGATGGTCGCCCGAACGGCCGAGGAGCTCGCTATTTTCCAGAAAATGGATAAGGAGCGCGCAAACCGTGAAGAGCGCGAGTGGCGTGCGGGTGGCAACGATAGCCCTGTCCCACCACGCCTCATCACCCTTGAAGAGCTTCCTGAGGTATACCAGCGCGATGAGCCCATCAAGGTTGATGAAGAGGTCGAGCAGCTCATCTCTGGCCGTGGAGCGCGTGCAAGAGCCACTGTGCGCTATAACGATGGTATGACAGATGATCAATGGGCTGAGGCGCTCGAAGAAGGGACACTTGATGACCCACCGGCTGAGCGCAAGGCTCGTGGGCGAGGACGACCTCCCGTCATCAGCCGTATCGAGTCCTCCCCCGAGGTTGAAGAAGCTGGCGGGGACGATGACGAGTGGGGAGGAGGTAGCGTTGGACCATCTTCATCAACCAAAAAGGGCTCGAAACGCGGTGCTGCGTCGACAGGTGGGCGTCGTGCGAGGATCGCTTCTCCGCCTGTCGCACCGAAGCGAAAGCGCGGAGCTACATCGAGAGTGCCGAGCCCTTCACCCTCATTGGACGAGGATACTGATGAGGTCCCTGAGGCGAAGAGAAGGAAGACGGGCAAGGGCGGCGATACGATCTCCCCTCAGACACGCGAGCGTATGAAGAAGGCGTTCCAGGAGATCTACAAGGCCGTGCAAGGGTGTACGGCTGAGGATGGGCGTAACCGATGCGACCTCTTCCGTGAGCTTCCCAACAGGAAGGTAAGGCTGATACATCCAGATTTTGTTTACATCTTGACCTCTTACTAATCTGCGGCCTTGTCTTATAGCAATACCCCGACTACTACACTCAGATCCAACAGCCCATCGCCATGTCGATCATCCGCAAACGCTCCAACACCTCACATTACAAGTCCATGGCTCAATATGCCGCCGACTGGCGCCTCATGTTCGCCAACGCCCGCCAATACAACCAGGAGGGCTCGTGGGTCTATAACGACGCGAACGAGCTTTCTAAGGCGTTTGAGGCCGAGTTTGAGCGCCAGACGACGGGCAGTGGAGCCGATTTGCCTGGTGCGGATGGGAGTGGGGGCGATGTGGTGGGTACGGGAAGTGCAACGTATGCGCAATCGACCCCGGCTGCTACCCCAGCGGCAAAGAAGGGGAAGAAGAAGCAGCAGCAGCAGGAGTGGAGTGACGACGATTATGGCAGTGATGATTAGAGTGATATATGTGGTTCGGGTCAGGTCGTTTGGTTATCCTTGTCTTTCTTTCTTTCTCCTATGCCTTCCTTCTGCTTTTCGTATTACGTAGAAATTATGTTCCTCGCTTACGTGTCTTTGTACTGTAATCATCGTAATCATGATTCCCCTTGAGACTCGACGCGCCGGTTTCGTCTGCTGCTTGCTCACCCTACAATCATCCAGGCGAAGATTCCGCGAAAGATCTCGGGTGCTGAATTAAGTATGAAATTATAAAGGAGTGGTGGTGTAGTGTTATACGAAACAATCTATGGATACGACAAGCCCTCTACTGAGACCATGATGGGATGCAAATTTTAATATTGGTACTGGAAAGGCACATGCTCTTCGGGTGCTGTTCCGCAATGGCATTGAGCAACAGCTTCATTACACATCCCGAACCTATATATTTGACCAGGGAAGTCAATTCGAGGAGACGAAAGGTAGAGAGGGCAAAAGGTCGGGATGGACTCGACACAGGACAACATATCAAATTGAATCGACGTACACGATCATATTTGCAAGACCGAAGAGTATCCCAGTTACGCAGTTTGGTACGAAGACTCCAATACAGCAGCAGCAACCTTATGCGGACGGAGGAACGATGAGAGAGACGAGCAAGTCAGCCGGGTACTGGGGCGGTCTAAATGTAACCCCGGGACTCACCAATCCACCCATATCCAGTTGTGAAACAGACAAATGGCCTGAAAATAAGTCCATGACACAGAATAGTCGGTGTTATGATTCCCATCCACACTGCAAGAGCTGGCGGAAGAAGACTTACCCAGTCTCAACAGCGACACCTCCGAATATGCTCTCCTTCAGGGGAACTTTACGTTTCTCCGAGGTCATCTGAGGTGTAGCTTGCGGCTACGAGGCTATGAGTTAGGGTAGAGTAGAACTCTCATTATTGTTTGGAGGGAATAGTGGGGGTGGGACACTAGAAGTCCCACCGATAGAAGGAGACGTTGTCGATGTAATGTTGATTCCGTTTGACTCTGTGGCTTCAACAGTCATAAGGGAGAGCGTCTAGTAGGTGCACAGATAGCCCAATCACACTAGTCTTTCGTGAAGAGAGGAAATGGAGGCAGACACTGCTTCCTGTTATTGTTAATATTATTAGCCTCATAGATTTGCCGAAACTCCAACGACCGGCGTGACAACAAGGCCCTTCCTCGGCAACCAGTAGATATACATGTCATCGTCATCCTGGCCTAGAAATACAGCAAAAGAGAATAAAGGGAAAGCATAGAGTAGATTATGGAGTAATGGTATTGTGGTCGACAGCTCGAAAGGAGCAAGGCTCGGGCCCAAGGAACTTAGCAACGGCCGGTACCGCGTTGGCGGTGGTGGCCATGGGTAGAGTTGTGCACATTGTCAGCAGTCCCGCAATGAACGTTGTGGCATGCACCACAGCTAACACAAAGCTCGATATCAGTACTGGGGAGCGAACCAAGGGAAGGGCCAAGAGGAAAAAAAAAAACTAACAGCAAGCAGTTGAAAGCACCGATCACCCCTCCAGCGATGCAGTTCGGGATGAAGACGACGATGCAAGCGAGGCAGCCTGTTGAGGAGACGGTTAGCTTGGTCATAGCCGAGGCTTTAAGAGATGGGTACATACCTACGAACCCATATCCAGTCGTGTGGCAGACACAGGGGCTGTTGATAATGGTTATTATGACACATGAAGACACCACAAGCTCAAGCGTGCTTACCCAGTCTCGACGTCCAGGCCACCAACCAAGCATCCACATCCTCCTCTAAGCCTTAATATTTCAGGGTCTTCGACAGACATCTGTGTGACGGCTGTTGGTTGAGTTGAAATGACATCCTGCGCCTTTGGCTGAGCAGTGTAGATAGGGGGAGGGGTTGTGGGAAGCTCAATGGATTGCTCAGACTTCGACATGGTTGTGGATTAGGCGGTGAGGAGGGAAATTCGGAGGCCGAGCGGTAGGACTTGAGAAGGTGGTGGTGGGAGGAGGTTCTTAAGGTCGGAGCCTTGGCCAACTGCGATAAACTGCGACCAACGTCATTCGGGATATTTCGTAACGTCGCGACATGTCACGCTCTTGCAACTCAATTTAATCTTCCACCTTCCATAAGTAGCGGCGCTTTTTGAGTGTTGGCACATCACCTATGAGAATCTAATAGTCTGAATGGCCACATAGATATCGCACATGCCCAATCGAAAACCCGTGACTGATCGCCGCGCGGGTAGTTTGGCAGCAGGGGAAATGATGAGGAAACCCTCAACGACACTGAAGGACCTCGCATCTCCAGACCAGCAAAATGTCGCAAGAAAATGATTTCACCGCCCAATACTCGCTTCAGAGTATCAGAATACTAGTTGAAAGCACTTTGTTCCTGGCAAGTTTCGTATCTCTTGCTGGCGGCTGTCATCATTGATCTTGGCTTCTGTTGATAGGTTCCAAGAGCGCTGCTTGAGCATCACAGCTATGTGCTCAAGCAATTACTCAAAAATTATGATGCCCTCGGAGATTCCGAACTGTCCCTCGAGCTAGAAGGCGACGCAAAAACCTTTGAAGAAGTCTACAAAATCCTCTTCACGTGCGTCGATTAGCAGAGCACCCCGCCGGTCCCAAAGATTTCTCACTCTGCTCGACAGGCCCCTCTCTTCATGCTTGGTAGCACAATACGCCGACGGCCTTCCCCTTGGCCGTCTACTGAGGCTTCTCATTTTTCTTCACAAGTATCGCATGACCAAATTCGAAGCTCGAGTCCTCGAATATGTCAATCCTCTTGTCTTGAACGGAGCCCTCGCAAAATCCATCTCAGAATCCATCTCTGCCGTGCGGGTCTTTAATCTCTCTCATCAGCTAGAGAACAACGACTTTATCAACGCCGCTCTGGGCTTGATCCTCGAGGGTCTCTGGTCGAAGGATCCAAGGGTTTCTGCCTATGATGCGCTCGAGGCTGCCGAACGTTACCAGAATCAGATCCTTCTGGGGGCATCGTACTATCGGATCCTCCTCGAAGGGCAACAGATTTGGAGCAAGGTGCCTTCTCTCGGGGAAGCCCAACGCTCGAACCTCGCCCATGGGATGCTTTCGTGTGGTCAAGAGTGGGATCGACTATCGCTGTCGCTGTGGAATTTAGAGTTCGATCGTCCCTTGATTACTTGCCGATGCAACGGCGAATGCGATGGTGCTTCACTCCCTTTCTTGGGTCCCGAAGATCCGACTGTAGCCTTTGAAGCTTCCCGCACCTTGGCATTTGAAGAGATTGCTAGGGCAGGGCTACCATGGTACGATCTAATTGGCAGAGCCGCAGTAATTGTCAAACACTTTAGTCAAGGGTCCAATGGCTATGGTGGTCGTTATCATGATTGTTGGCAGCCCGAAAACGCCCTGAACAGCATCAAAGACTCCATCTCTCTCCACTTTGTCTCCGAGTCAAAAACCCCACCAAGCAGCCCTCCCGTCCATTCACTAGATATGGTGCCCAAGGAAGATAGCGACACTCAAAAGAATGTATTCCTTGCACCTCCTGGTGTAGAGTATCACCATTCCATGAGGACAGCGTCGGGATCCATTCTATTAAGCGTGGAATCTGTTCAGTTTGCGGTAAGCTTGAGTACCTTTTGCTGGAAAAACCTCCAGCTGATACTCCTGTTAGATACCCGCCGCAATCGCCCAAGCTTCCAGTGGAACCTTGAGAGATATGCTGAATCTTGGCGCTCCAGCAAACGAGCTCCATCTTTTGGAACCAATTCCGCTAGATGATGAATGGAGCACATTCAAGGAACTACGAACTATTATATTCGAGTATGTCAATTGCTCCGATCATCGCCCACGGTGCTGCATTAACAGCTATGTTCTAGCCCTCTTGAGTCATATCTATTTCGTCCCGACCGCGTCACAAATAATCTGAAGCAAGCCTTCGACCTTCTCGAGCTTCTCCACAAGTACGAGTTCGAAGTATTTGAGCACCATATCTATAGCTTGATGGCGCCGATGCTTTCCAAGACTTCTCTTCCTAAATATCTCAAGGATGATTTTACCGTGTGGGACGTCTTCCATCGAGCACAAGTTCTTGGTTGCCCTGAAGTGGCGCAGACTGCAAGGGCAATCATGCTTGAACGCCTGTGGGCCAAGCATCCATCCGTCTCACCACACTATCTCCTTCGATTTGGCGAAGACCTTCGGGATAAGACGATCATTGGCGCTGCGTACTATCACGTCGTGCTCGGTGGAGGTCCTGCTTGGATGGCTGCTGATCCGCTGGTGACGGCTGAGGATTGCCAACGTCTTAATGAGACAAGGATGAAACTTGCTGATGAGTGGCAAGTTTATGCCGATTCCATAGGTGCGGCCAAGCCTTCTCAGAGATCTCTAATTCATGGATGCTGCTGGGAGCGTCCGTCCGTCCCGCTCAGTAAAAAAGCAAAAAAGAAACTCGCTGCTGGTCCAGGCCCCCATTGGCGTGCGCTTTGGGCAAATTTAGCGGAGTCTCGGACGCAATATTTTGACTTGATAGGGAAGGTCCAAGTTGTCGTCAGTACAGCTCGGGCTCATCCTTGTGGTAGTGGCTGCTCAAAAACTTACGATTCGGAGCTGGAGACATTGCGGGAGGGGCTTTATTCTTATTACCCCATCCCCTCTCCAGGCAAAGGATCATGACCCACAACATGCTGTCCCCACATAACTATTTGCATTACTATACTTTTTCGGCTGGTGCTCCCTTTCTCGTAACGGGCGGGGCTGTGTGAGTCGCAAGTGCTACTGGACACAAGACCGCCTTTCTGCCACGCTCTTTCACAAACTTTCAACTTCTTGTTCGTCTGGCTAAGGATGTTATAGGGGAATAGGGAGGATCGTGTATACAATTGACTCGGAGCTAAACCCAGAGATAACCAAAAAAAAAAAAATCGTGCGTCAAAGAGTCTATTCCCAATTTGTCTCGAGGCGAACAGCATTGGGGTCCTCGACCTCCTTTTTCCCGCCACAGTGAACCTTGTGGCAGGCACCACATCTAGTGGACAGTTCAACATCAGTGAGGAAAGGATGAATGACCCGTTTCACGTACAAGAAGCAATTCGCTATCCCCAACAGTCCTCCAACAACGCAATTGGGAACGCAGAGCACGAGGCATCCAAGACAACCTATGATTCAATGTCAGAGACAGTTGAGTGAGGGGAGCATTGTTGAGAAACAGGTATCAAGACGAACCGATGCATCCAGTCCCATTCGTGTTACATGTGCAAGGCCTGCGATGGTTGGCGATGATCAATGCTCCCGCAGACTCCTAATTGCTGGTGGAACGGTGCACTCACCCAGTCTCCACATGCAGCTCCCCGACTAAGCAGCCAACGCCTTGTTTGAGTTTGGAAGTTTTTGGTTTCTCGGCGGACATTTCAGAAACAGCTGTCGGCTGGGTCGTGATAGTCTCCTTCTCCTTCGGTTGCTCGGATTGAGGAGAGGGGGCTCGAGGAGTCTCCGGGGTCTCGACTGATTGAGGCTTCTCCTCTGACATGATGCGACGTTCGTGCAAGGAGATTGGGAAAAGAGAAGATTGGGGGCAAGGGGGAAGAGAGAGCGGCCTATATCACAACGCAAGTCCCGTCAGAGCTTAAAGCACAAGAGAACTATTGGAAATGTCGGGCAGTGGTGATTCAGGGACCGCCAAGATTCGACATCGAGGACCGAGGACAGGCACTGGACAGTCCGGCGGGATGGGCTTCAATTCGAATCTTTTACTTGGCGCGAAAAAGTCTATTTCATAGTCTTGGCCCCAAGCCCATTCACAAACATACTTGTTACAGCCACGCATATATCCAGGACCAGACCGCAAGGCGGCATCCTGGCGGATAATGCAAGCTGCGGAGGAGACACGCCGAATCGCCGCGAGGAAATTCGCGATCGTTGGCGCCAAGACATTGTCGAGAGGTGTAGGAAGAGAGAGGAAGAGACGTAGAATGGCGGATTACGAAAGTCAGAGAAAATGGAGACGCAGGACCTTGGAGTCCATCTGCTAACCAGTGGCACATTCTAGGACGCGACTGCGACATGCGGAGACGGAGAACGTTCACTATGGGAATTCCGTTGTATCCTCATGCAGATATGCTGCATCTCCCCAGTTTGGAATCCCAGAGTTACGAAGGGTGTGATTTACATATTCGACGTTTGCCTTACGAGATCCTCGTGTACTTCTAGGGGCTTCATCGACCGGGCCAAAGAAGCTTCTATTGGAACATGCTGTCCCATAGACTGGAGAAGGCTATCTGCTCCCAATTTTGTTCGTTGCTACTTCTTACCATATCAATCAGAGAACTGTAATCATATATAGGCAGTCAATGTGTATATCAATACTAATCTGGTGATACAGTGAGCTTTGAACACGGAAAGCAGCACAGTAACACGATATGTCCTCGTTTGGCCGCTAAAGAAGGTTACTGACAACGTTAATGATACTTTTCTTGCAAATCATATTCGCCGCAGTGGACATTACTGCAGGCTCCACAGCTGATACGTATCGCAGCTCAGCCAAGGGATGTGCTCGTGTGTGGGAAAAAACCTTACCATAGGCAGTTTGTGGCACCTAGTAGTCCTCCTGCGACGCAAAATGGGATGCAGAGTACAAGAGACCCGATGGAGCCTTATGAAGAACGTTAGAAGCCTGAAATGAAATAAACGCTTAACGTTGCGGTCACGGTTACGTACCAAGGAACCCATTTCCATACGTGTTACAGAGGCAGGGTCTATGAATGGCGATGATTGTCCTGCGCCGGTCTAGACGGTCGTCAATGAGGCTCTACCCACCCAAGCTCGAGATCCAGGCCCCCGACGAAAGAATCGCATCCTCCACGGAGCCTCAAAGGTTCTGTATTTTCAACTGTTATCTGAGGGACAGCATTCTGCTGAGTGGCAATAATCTGCTGTGCCTTTGGCAGAAGGGAATGTGCAGGAGGAGGGGCCGTTGGAAATTGAACAGATTGCAAACTTTTTGACATGGCGCCAGAAACGACGGGGATGTTCCTTTCAGGGGGGAAGAGGAAGGGGAAGGCCTGGCAGCTGACCAGCACAGGTTTGCGGTGTTACAATGCATTGATTTGCTGAATTGTCTTGGCACGTCACACCGCCATCAATTCAGTCTATACCGAAGGCAAGCGACGCAATAGCGACAAAAGCAGAGCCTGAGGACGTAGAAGCAAAGGTAAGTAGGCGTAGACCGAGTCACGGCATGCTTAGTACCATGGGACAATCAGCTGTCTCCAATGGAAAGAATATAAAGGTCAACTTTTTAGTTCCACTTGATGCTATGACTCTGGAGGGTTTAGTGGGGGGAACCTAGCCAATGGGCGATAGTGTGAATTGGTAGCACATCATATCGTTGATGAAGCGGAACGGAGCCATCCTGGGGCGAGTGCCATGCGCGCTGAGGGCGTTCGTCTCAGAGGGTGTGGATTGGTAGCCCAAGCCTTCCCCGTTTGCTCTTGGGCAAGTTGACGCCAAGGGTGGTATGGATTGTCGGTTTTCTGAGACCGTTATTTGTGTGGAGGGTGACGATATTGCCAAACAAGCACATCGAGCGGAAGTCTACAAGCTCCGATATCGGAGGATGCAGTTCAGGGATGTGACCCCGATGCATGAGGCCAAAGGTGTTCCAGAGAGAAGAGATGTGGTGTGTTGGTCGAGAAGGGTACGGGCCCAGTTGAAGATGCGAGGCATTCGAGAGAGACAGGTGCAGATCACGACTGTATCGGAGTATCCAATTCGATAATGGGGGCTGGCGCACGATATCCATGGTGATTGAAGTTAGAGAGATGTGGAAGACCTTGAAAATCTTGGAGTTAGTTTGAAATCATGCATCGATGTTGTCACGAAAACAAGCGGGACATATATTGGGCGAGTGAAAGTTCCAGTACGCAGGGGCAAGACTGGAAGGAGAACGTCGATTCTCGAGTAAGATATGAGCCAGAAAGACGACGCTTTTCTCTGAAGAACCCCAACGCTCCAATCAAATATAGCCCATGGAGTGACTAAAACATCGGAATCGGTAAGAAGGGGTTGGTGTGTTGGGTGTACCCACTGTATCGTGTTTGAATGTGCAGGATTGTGGGAACCGGGGCCGCAACAAGCGCGCCCGCCCATCACGCTCGTCACAGTTTCGGACAGCTGGTCTTTAATGCTCGTTAGCATCGTTCATACGAATGAATGCATCGTTCCGATATTCATGCTGCGCTCAACCGCTCATATGGTTGTTTGCTCTCTCCTCCAGCTAATTGAAAAAAGCAGCAGTGGTTCACCATTCAAGACATCCACTATATAAACAACTGTGGCTTTGGAGGTCTGAATACATAGTTGAAATACAGGTGATATCAACCAACACACGCGCGTGACTTGCGTCTGATCTGTTCCGTCTCTTGATCACAAGCCCATCGCTTGCACGATTGCACGATGTCCACGTGCGACGACTTTACAGCTCTGCTGCCGACGTCCAGTGTCGTCATTCTGGTGGAAGGTACTTTATTCCAAGTGAGTCTTTGATATACCTTACTTCCCGACTCCAATCGCTGATAGGTGTACCGAGATTCCTCGATCCCTCCTCACTCATCACAGTCCAGAGTTTGGAGAAGCCCTAGGCTCTCTCTTGGAGTCTGATGAACCACATCTCGCAATTCATGTCGAAGCTTCCGCCGAAGTTTTCCATGAATTCTATGCAATGTTATTCACGTAAGCTTGGATTCGAATGCTTCCTATGGCGACGGGCTTACCGAGTGTGATGGCAGTCCCCTTCAGTCATGCCTCCGGGATGACTATCCTCTCTCCAAGGATCTCAGAAAACTGCTTAATTTGTCGGCGTTCTTACACAGATACAAGTTCACGGAACTTAAACAGCAAGTCTTGAAGCATGTTGACCACCTCGCGCTTCAAGGGGCACTGCCTAGCTCCTTATCGGATGGTTTCTCCGCTCTAGACGTGTTTCAAGCAGGTCATACAATACAACACCCCAAGCTCGTGGAAGCCGCCCTCGACGTGCTTCTTCATCAATTAGCGCCTCCAAAGCAAGACCCCCAGAAGTTTGATCCTGATTCTGATCCTGACGCTTTCGCAGTTGTCCGACAGAAAAACATACCCTCTCCATACGAGAGCTCGGAAAGCTTCGTATCCCCTTATCATATCCTCCCCATCGCTGAACAGTTTGGGAGCGAGAAGCTTCTGAATGCAGCATATTATAACATTCTGCTTCAACGGCAAGATTCATGGGAAGCTTCGCAACTTGGCGAGGCTCGCCTCCGCATACTATATCGTGCGATGGCCAGGTGTGGAGATGAGTGTGAATTAATTTCACGTCACCTTTGGAACCCTCAGCTTGGGGATAGATATGTGGTTCGCCAATGCTGCTGGTCAAATGCCCACTTATCCACTGCGTCGGAAGGCATTCGCCTTCAATTCATGAGGGAAATCTCACGGCTTAACTTGGCGTGGTTCGATGTCCTTGGGCGAGCGGAAATACTATTGAAACTTACACCTACGCATGATATATATCACACAGCTCGTGATCGCAAAAAGAAAGGGCCACGTACGCGAAACTGCGCAAATGAGCTATCAAAACAGATGGAACTTCTCAGAGACTTGGTAAATTCGTGGTTGGTTGAGGAGCGTGAACGAGAAAGTGTCTCAGAAATTTCATCGATTACTCCTTCCTGTGAGTCCATTAAAGGGCTGGTGCCCATATATACACTCGCTATAGATGCCATTCGACACGCTTCTATGGAGTCGCGAACGATGAGCCTCTCTCTGCGAATCCAAGATGTGACCTTTTTGGTATGTCTATTCATATCGGCCTCCTTCACGCCGTGCTCATAATTTGCAGATGCCGGCATGCCTTATCGAGCATCATGGTGGGCTGTTCCGCGATATGTTGGATCATAGTATTGGAGGTGACCGCATCGAATTGCCTCTTCAAGATCCTCTCTCGGCGTTCCAAGATCTTCGATCTATCCTGTTCAGGTATTCGAATTTCCTGGCTGAGGTGCTGAATCGTCCCGCTTACCCCATCTGGAACACTTAGCCCCATAACTTCTTGCCTCTTCTGCCCAAACCTTATCAAAAAGAATCTGAAAAGAGCTCTGGAGCTTCTAGAAGTGCTCCATAAATATCGCTTCCAGGAGTATGAGGACTACGTTTTCCAGCTCATCAGGGCTATCGAGCATCCGGAACTGCTGGAGATCCAGCTCTCGGATAGCTGCACCGTGTTCGATGTTTTCCACTTTGGTGACATTATTGACCGTGCCCTGTTGAAACAGTCTTCTCGCTCGGTGATGCTGCAGCGCTTATGGAAGCGTCATCCCTCCCTCTCACCCTATCATGTCCTCCGTTTTGGGAAAGAGCTGAAAGATGATGACCTCATCGGAGCTGCGTACTATCAGATTGTCCTCCGCGGCGGGCCCGCTTGGCGAGAGGCAGACCCTGGAGTGACTGAGCTCGCTTGTCGCCGTTTACTGGAGACTCGTCTCAAGCTAACTGAGCAGTGGCAAGATCTTTTCAACGCCGTTGGGAAAGCTGGTGACGACGAGAAAGTCCCCTTCTATCATTCATGCTGCTGGTCCAATTCGGGCGGTTGCTGTTCCAGCCCGATATCCACTCGCTTTCAAGACTTACACCGTGACCTCGCATTCTCAAACACTCCATATTATGACTTCATTGGAAAAGTACGGGTGCTTATTTCTGTGGCCAAGAAGCACTGTGGACAGTGCTCCAGCCGCTATGATTCTGAGCTTGCCAGTATGAAGGAACGACTGCACCTTTATCATCATTCAGAGGAGGATTGAGAACCATACTGATATAAACGTCCGCCCAGATGCCCACTTCCAATAGCTTCGGAGTCTGCGTATCCCGCAGTATCTCCCTTTAGGGCCATATCCAAATTTACCGCCTAGGAGGTCACTGCTCCGCATGCTCCGGTTATTAGTTTGGGGGGTATCGATTCTGAAAAGCCGCTTGGATAATTGTTGTCGTACGAGGTTATATTTGTCTGATGATACATTCGTAATTATACCACTACCTAAGGAGCTCTGAGTTGGGACTGAATTTCGGAGTGCTGGGCGTCTCAGAAGATGAGGAGGGTGATAAGCGAAATTCAGGGTCGCATTGAGACCTTCTTCCAGCATGAATCCGCCACAGATGCCCCGGCGACTGTGTTGGTACATTTGTGGTCAACTAGACTAGAAATACAGCAGTGAAAAGGATAAAAAAAAGGTACAGCAATGATATGACGCTCGCTCGCCAGCCTGAGTGCAAAGAATTGTAATGAATAGATCTAATAGGAATATGTTCGGTTTCTTTCTTGCAAGTCATATTCGCCACAGTGGCAATCACTGCATGCACCGCACCTAAAATAGAACGCAGATCAGTGATAGGTTAGACGTAAATGATGGAGGATCTCTCACAATAAGCAATTTGTTATTCCCAGGAGTCCTCCAGCGACACAATTTGGGACGCAAACCACAAGGCAGGCAAGACAACCTACACCAGAATGTCAGGTGACTGAAGGGATTGTTTATTGTAGAAATAAAAACATACCAAGGAGTCCATGTCCGTGCGTGTAACAGATGCAAGGTCTGTTAATGGTGGAAGATTGTTAGCCGTAGAGTTGTAACAGCTCAGAGAGTGTTGCACACGAACCCAAGCTCGACATCCACCCCCCCAACCAAGCAATCACAGCCCCCTCGAAGCCTCAGGGCTTCCGAATCTTCAACTGACATCTGAGGAACGGCTTTTGGCTGAGTTGTAATTGCATCCACTGCCTTTGGTTGAGCACAGTGGACAGGCAGAGGCGCAGTTGGAAGATCGACAGATTGCGAGGTTTTTGACATAGTGGCAGAAACGATGTGAGATGAAGTCGGGAGCCCCCAGCTTTTAGGGGGAGGAAGGGAAGGGGGGGTGGGGGAATTGCAGTCGGACAGCACAGGTTTGCTGTGGGAAATGTATCAATCCATTCAAAACACTGCTTTGTCGCGCGTCACGCCAATCTGAATTCATTAGTTCCCAGGCTGGTGTTTATGCTACCAAGGATGTGGTAAACGCCAAGCCCTGCTAATTGCTTGTCGGTTCGCTTGTAGTCACTAACAGGGCGCACTCAATTGACAGTAGAACATGTTATGAGACGGTATCGGGAGTGGAGCAAACCTACCAAACCAGAATTCCCTTGTGAGCAGCATGCGATGAGACTTTGGTTGGTCTAGGATGAGGTTTGAGGACAGCATAGCAGACGAGCGGGGGCGGAAGCAAGTGTACGGAGTGTGAGTGAAGAGAGAGGTATGTTGGCGAGTTGCAGGCCGCAAGAGACGCCCAGTTAAGGCTGGGCCAGAATTCTTGGCCGGCCTTGGACGGAGGCGGACTCAATATGATGATGGAGGCACGATGAGCGACTTGACGAAACTGAATTCTGTTACAAAGCGCAGCATGAGTGTCTTTGTAGCATTCTGATGACTTGTTATCGCAGATTTGGGAGCTTCTCTATTGGCGGGGGCGAAGATCAGCACAGACAGATACCATTTCAAATGGGACGAACACGACTGTCACTGTCACAGCGAACCGACACCGTGGGAACTGAGGGCTACGACGAACTGACGGAACACCTGCGGCAATGATGAGTCTGCTCAAAGCGGGGCCATCCATCATCGTGCCCGAAAAAGCGCCCATATTCTAGCAATATTGCGCCTGTATACTATCTTGATCATCTGAGCACTACTCTCGAGTTGAATAGCAACCACAGCGCCTGTGTAGCGCCAATCAGCTCAAAGCTTTTCAGTACTGGCGCCATGAGACTATTCGCGGCTCTTATTTCATTCAAATGATTGATATTCGAGTGGCTCCCGATTGACGCGCACAACTAATCAACCAGCGCTCCATCAACCCACCACTCCAGACATCCCACATAACATGTTGACGAACAATGATTTCACGACCTTGCTACCCTCATCTAGTGTTAAGATCCTGGTGGAGGATACCGTATTCCAAGTAGGCTCGTCTAATGCCCCGCTTTATGGTTGTCAAGACTTACCTTTGTGCACAGGTCCCTCAATCTCTCCTCGCTTATCATAGTCCGGAGTTTGGAAAAGCCCTCAGCTCTATCTTGGGATCTGTAGAATTGCCACTCGCTGTCAGCCTCGAAACTTCTCCTGAAGTGTTTCGTGAATTCTATGCAATTTTATTCACGTTAGTGTCCAGTCGCTCGCGCACACGTCAGTACTCTCACAGATTTTGATACAGACCCCTGAAGTCATGCCTTTGGGACGATTACCCTGTATCCGACTACTTGAAAACGTTCGTTGATATCATCGCTTTCTTGCACAAGTATAAATTCATGGAACTTGAGCGACACCTCCTGAGTCATCCTCGGCTGGTGGAAGCAGCCCTCAATGCGCTTCTGCATAAGAATTCGCCTCCAAAGCAGGGTTCCAGCTCTGGTCATGCACATGACGCTCTTCCACCTGACGGGCAGCCGAACGGCATGCCTTCTTTGAAGCAAGTTCCAAGCGGTTTCGTATCTGCATATGACATCCTTCCCATTGCCGAAAGGCTTAGGAATACGAGACTTCTCGGCGCGACATATTATAACATTCTGCTGCAAGGGGAAGATTCATGGTGTGCTTCGCAACTAGGAGATGCACGTCGTAACCTTTTATATCGCGCGATGACCAGGTGCGGAAAGGAGTGGGAGCTACTCTCGCGTCACCTATCCAACCCTCAGCTCGGAGATCGATCTGTGGTCCGCCATTGCTGCTGGTCGAATGCGTATTCTTCCACATCACTCGGGGAGCATTATCTTTTCTTGACGAACGAATTTTTGCGGCTTGAGTTGCCTTGGTTTGACATCCTTGGCAAGGCTAATCTGGTGTCAAAACTGAGCTCTCCAAACCACTCGGATCCAACACTGAAGAAGAAGCGATCATCAAAAGTATCAAAGTGCACAAAGGAGCTATCGAATGCAATGGAGCTGCTTGAAGAATTGACCTATTCATTCTTCATCGAGGAGCAAGAACAAGATTGTACTTCAGAAAGACCAATCACCTCTCCCTGCGAGCCTCTTGTACAATGGATGACAATAATGCAGACGCTCCCTCCAGCAAGGATTCAGCACGCCTCTATGGAATCGCGCGCCATGAGTCTCCCTCTGAGTATCCATGATGTGGATTTTCTGGTCAGTTAATTCCCGTCAACCGCCCTCGCAGCGATCTCATGCTTCACAGATTCCGGAATGCCTTTTGGAACACCACAGCGAAACCTTTTTCGATATGTTGAACCATAGCAAAAAAGATGGCGACGCCGCATCAATTCTTGAAGATCCTCTCGAAGCGTTCCGAGATCTTAGATCTATTCTGTTCAAGTATGCCCTGTAGCTAAATTAGGTGATCAACGATCCAACTAACGGTATTTTGAATCGTTAGCCCCTTGGATTCTTGCCTCTTCCGTCCCGATCTTTTGACAAAGAATCTGAAACGAGCGCTAGAGCTACTGGAAGTGCTCAACAAATATGGTTTTGAAAACTACAAAGACTATGTCTTCCAGTTACTCGAGCCTGTTTTGCATGCTGGAAAGCTAGAAGAACAACTTTCCAATGAGTTCACTGTGTTTCATGTCTTCCACATCGGAGAGATCACAAACTGGCCTCTCTTAAAAGAATCCGCTCGCTCAGTGATGCTGCGAGGCTTATGGAACCGCCATCCGTCCCTCTCCCCCGATTATCTCCTCCACTTTGGAGAGGATACGAAGGACAATGAACTCATAGGAGCTGCCTACTATCAGATTGTCCTTCGTGGTAAATCCGTTTGGCAAGAAATGGAGCCTGGGGTGACTGACGTCGAGTGTCATCATTTGGATGATACTCGAGCTCACCTCGCTGAACGGTGGCAAAAACTTTTCGATTCCATCGGGGGAGGTAGTACTGAAGCTTCTCCACTATATCATCCATGCTGCTGGGCGGAGGATTGCTATCCAGTCCCAATCGCCGCTCGGCTTCAAGCGTTGGTTCGGGGACTAGCGCTGTCTAGAACCCCGCATTACGACTTGATGGGCAAATTGCAGGTGCTAATCTCAATAGCGAATGAATATTGTGATAAATGCTCAGATAGCTACGCTTCTGAGCTCGCGGGTGTGAGGTACGACTTATATCAGTACTATCATCCAGAAGATGAGTCAGAGCTGTACTAGGACGTGGAATCTGCGCCGTAAAGCTTTCCACGGTAAGTTGGCTTTTGAAATGCCCAATGCCATTCACGCCAGAGCCAATATATCTCACAACATCGTATTTGATGGCCTCGTCCACGTCGATCTCTAGAAACCATCTCACTGATGGTCTGCTTCTGTACGCATCAAATTTCTGACAATTTATCCAACCTTTGGCTGAAGTCGGACGATGGATCGGGGGGCATCAAATCTTCTATTCATTGTTATACTGCTGAGGAAAGATACTACATCCGTAATAGCATCCTCATGAAAAATCCCCTATCCCTGAATTGAACGTTGATACGTGATGCATAAACTGCCGCTAAACTAGCTGAGTAATCACGATCTAAGGCAGCAGTGCCGACGGCATCGAGTCTAGACCCTGGGTCCAACACTAACGGAGAAAGATACACGTAGCGAGAAGCGAGTGTCTGATCGCGCTTATTGCAGAGGATAAACCTCTTATATATGATTTTTTTTTTTCTTTAGTTGGTCGTGAGGCTTTCAAATCATAGGATCCAGAAGTCATACGACCCAGATATGCAGTATGCAAAGCATTAAGTTGAATGATATCTTTAAGCTATACGAGATCTGAAGGGCGTGATGGCATTCATCGGGAAGTGATTACAGATCGAAAGCTGCACGCCAGCTTGGAAGCTGCTGACGAAGGAAAGAATGAACGCCATGATCGTGGGAAAACAACCCGCATAACCGCACGCGTGGAAAAGAGTCACTGTTCTGCACCCTTTTCTCGCCTTGACTTCTTAATTCATGATTCTGCTTGATGAGTGAAACGACGTGAACGTGTTAACCTCGTTGCTTCCTGTCCAAGCCGCACATGTTCAGTGACGAGAGATCCTCACTGCTTCCTGCCGTACATACTCCTCATATGATTATGGCTGATTGGGACGCCTTAGGCTATCACATGACTGAATTCGACCGATTGCCACGAGGCTACGAACCGCTTCAACCAAAGGATTGCAAGGAGAAGTAGTGCGGTGTCAAGAATTTCTCGGCGGTCAAAAGCACCACCAACTGTGAACCACCACTATGTCTAGCTCTAATGGCCTAGTAGATCAACACTCTCCTCATAGTACTAGAATATGGGTCGGCGATACCATCTTCCAAGTGGGTTCATCATTCTCCCCGAGTTTTATTTCCATATCTGATATCTCTATCTGGAATACAGATTCCTAGAGCAATGCTTGAGCAGAATAGTGAAGTCCTCACACGTATGCTCCTTCAACATGACACTCTCGATGATCCCGGGCTCTCTCTCAAGCTTGAGGGCACGTCCGAGACTTTTCAGGAAGTCTACCAAATTCTCTTCACGTACGCGGATTGATGAGGTTTATGGATATCAAATTGACCTAAGATGCCATCTTAGACCTCTCGAATCATGTCTGGCGGCGGATCATGCCCAAAAGCTTGATCTCCTAAGTCTTCTCTATGTGGTCATTTTCCTTCACAGATATGGGATGAAGCGATTTGAGAATCGAGTCCTTACTTTTATCGAACCACTGGTATTCGATGGGGCCCTCCAAGCATCAATTACTGATGACTTCTCCGCTCTCGATGTCTTTCATGCGGCACATGAGCTCCAGCACTCTGGGTTTATTGACGCCACTCTCCAGGTTCTCCTTGCCGGGCTGTGGGCTAAGGACCCAAAGGTTTCTGCTTACGGTACTCTGCATGCTGCCGAGCATTATAAAGACCGGAAGCTATTAGGAGCCTCATACTATCGAATCCTTCTTGATGGGCCGGATGTTTGGGATGAAGCCCCTACCCTGACAGACAAACACCGCCTCAACCTCGCTCGTGCTGTGACTTCCTGTGGAATGGAGTGGGACCGAGTATCTTTACACCTCTGGAAGCCTGAGCTGGGGAATTACTCTATTGTCCACAACAGCCACTGGCAGGTTACAAAAAAGTCGAAAATCAAGAAAGGAAAAACCATTTTCCTCGGATACTCTACCGAGCACCTTGTTTCAATATTCCAAAGGATTGCAAGTTGTGACCTGCCGTGGTATGATCTGGTTGGCCGGGCAACGATTGTTGTCAACGCTTATCAAAGCTCGTACTTGGCTGCTAGTACTCTGAAAGAAGCCCAATCCTCTTTAGAGGATATCAAAGATAACATATATATCCACTTCGAGGATGATTCTAATGATATGGGCGCCCCCCACGACCACTCGCTTGGAACAGCTTCCGCAGATGAGACCGAGCTCCCTCCTCATACCATCATAGCGCCTCCCAAGCTGATACTTCACTCCTCAATGGAATTAGAACCAGGCGATCTCCTGTTGAGAGTAGACACTGTGGATTTTGCTGTACGTTTGTGCATACGCATCCGTCGCCACTATCCCATCCCGACTGACTGTACCCACTAGATTCCGGCAGCCCTTGCTCAGCTGCATAGTGAAAAACTCAGAGACATGCTATCCATTAGTACCCCGACGGTCACCCCCTTGGTCGCTGAGCCAATCATAATTTATGACTCGGCTGAAACTGTTGAGGAACTACGCATCACTCTGATGAGGTATGTTTAGCTTCGTTGCATCTCCGATGCGGGTAGTTCGCATCTATGACTGACATGCTACGCAGTCCTTTGGACTCGTTCCTTTTCCAACCTGAAAAGATTACCGAAAACCTGCGACGCTCGTTGGAATTCCTCGAGCTCCTTCATAAATATGAATTTGACCAGCTTGAGCAATATGTCTGGGAACTGGTCGAGCCTATGACTTCCAAAGAGGCCCTCCCCATACACCTTACAGCCGACCTAACCATCTGGGATGCGTTCCGCCGAGGGCAAATACTTGATCGCCCAGGGCTCATGCATTCAGCTCGAGCCATCATACTTGAACGACTTTGGGCGAAGGACCCCTCTATTTCCCCACACTATCTCCTCCGCTTTGGCGAGGACTTGGGAGACAAGACCATCATTGGCGCTGCGTATTATCACGTTGTCTTGGGGGGAAGTCCAGCTTGGATGGAGGCTGATTCCCTCGTTACTGTCCAAGATTGTCAACGACTCGAGTCGACTCGGGCGAGGCTTGCTGAGGCCTGGCAGACCATGTTTGATAGCATCGGGCAGTCGAACGGCTCACTAGAACAGCCCACAAGCGAGATAATCCACCGTTGCTGTTGGGATCCATCCTCTGGGTATTATGGTTACACCACGCAGGATCGCGTTCATAACCTTGTGACACGCCTTGGTCGCTCAAAGACACCATATTTTGATATGATGGGGAAAATTCAAGCTGTTATAGAGGCATCTCGAAGCTGCCCTTGTAACCATAAATGCGCAACGCGATACGATTTGGAGTTAGCGTTAGTCCGAGAGGGGCTGTATTCTTATTACCCACACTCCGCGAGCGATTGATCTCCCTTTATCTTTCCTGCCGTATTTCCGCCTTTAATCAACTAGCGCCTAAATCAATACGTCTTCTGGTTGAAGGCTTGAAGCCCAGTATAGAGGGACTTCTCTGTATACGCATCGAACTCACGAGACAATATTGCCTTGGGTACTTACAGACAGCATTACTGGTATGAGCATACCATGGCGTTGACTTCTCAGGCATACACGAAAAAAGTTTCTCCTTAATAGCAGCCTGCTACCCAGAGCCCAACCTATTGTGAACTAATCCACATAAGACGTTGTAGTGAAGGGGATTCGGTGGGGCTTGTCAGTCAATGGGGTTTGGTAGCCAGTGGCACCTCAACATTTCACCACCCTGTTTGAAATAATCCACCACGAACATACATGACGACAGGGGATAAGGTGTGGGGTAGACACGGCCGGTATCTAGACAAGCCAGTTTATTTTCTGTGGTATGTTGGCCGTAAACTCATCCAAAAGGCCACCAAAAGGTCTTCTCTGGAGATGGACAATGTTTCTGAATTGGCCACGATCCAGCATATCAACAACAGAAAACAAACCTTGGCTTCGAGCCTCCAGCTACTCTCGACCGTCGATCTCCCATCATGGCCGACTCCGATTCATTATTCTACCTGAAGAACCAATTCTATCTCGGTGCGCTCCTTGAACTATCCTCCTAGCCAAATATCTCGAGCAATCACCGATGACATTGCAATTCTCTAGGCAACTATCGAGCTGTTGCTCAGAATCCTGTCCCTCC
>WIDE01000210.1:7830-21309 GCA_015039315.1 Clavulina sp. PMI_390 | reverse complement strand
TTCTCCTTTGAGTACGAAGGAGACATTGTTGCTGTCCTAGCGAGAAAATTGAAGGAAAGCTGGAAGCATCTACAACGTAGCCAATATCACACCAAACCACTGGCAGTGCGCTCGCGACTGCTTGGAATATAGTAGGAGTGTATTAGGAGGGAACGGCCCGTAGCGTCATTTATAGAAGTACCTGGTCGTTTTAAGATGTGCCTTGTCGTTTTGCAGCCGCGGCGATCGCCTCACGAGCTTTGGTTCGCGACCCAGTCAACAACGTGACATAATCGACTTCGATCTTCTGACCTCCAGTTGGCGCCACGTCTCTCAACTTTCTTCGTTTAGCGGCTTTGACCACCTGATCCTGCTTTTTTACTGGCTCTGGTGCATGAGGTTTTGGAGCAACAGCCGAAGTGACCGCAGATGTGGCACTTGCACTGGTCGCAGACTTTGGCTTTTGCTATGTGCAAACGAGTGAATGGAACATGAGTACGCGTAAGCCCAAATCTGGAGTCATTTAATCTCACCAATCTCTTAGTGGCTTTTGAACTGCGGCCCATCGTCGGAGCGCAAACGTTTGGCTTCAGAGGTTCGCTGTAGAGTGACAGCAACTGTGTCACCCACCGATACGTTCCTTCGCCCAGAGCTTTTCCTTCTCCATAGCCTCATTATCTTACCAATTCCATTCCAAAGTTGACGTATTCTGGAATTCTTATAAACTCCAGGCTGGCAGACTTCTATGTACACACAAGGCAAAGACGTTTTTTCCTCCACTCCAGTGAGCTGAGATCCCGGTCCATGACAATTGCTTTGTGCCGCTGTACTCCGAGCAATAAGTGCCACAAATCATTGGGAGTATTCTAAGAGGCTCAAGTCTGAAGCGTAACATTGGTTCACTTTGTTCCCTGTTGACGGTGAATCGACAGGAAGTACGAGATAGTATAGTAAAGAGCGTCGTGCATTCTACTGACAATTGATTGGCCAGCGGATAGACCGTTAGACAAACAGCTGTCCCTTCTTGCCCACTTGTGAGAGAGCCTGTCCAATCAATGAGGAAGTATAAGCAAATTCGTTCGAATTGGGATGGCAATTGAGGTGGTCTTCTGTGAGTTTATCGTTCTTCCAATCACTGATCATGACAGCGTGAAGAAAATCATCTTCCCCTTAATCCAATAACTTGACAATTCAGTAAGAACTATTCAATGCTGCTAGCAGCGGGGAACTGCGTCGCTTAGGCCTCCTGATGGGAGAGTGACATGTTAGTTGTCTGATATGGACCCAGTGGGCGGACGGCGGCCATCGTTAGGGACTAGCTGCGCAAGACAGAAGCGACGAGATGACTGCGCAGGTGTTGTTGAAACTCGGACAAACCAGAACAGTCACTGGGTTGACACGATACCGCATACATCGTGGAGTGCATCAGCTCCATTTATCCGAACTACGTCCAATAAGCTTGTAACCTTCTTGAGGGATCGAGAGCAGTATCACCTGCATTGGGGTTGAATTGCTGTATCCCGTGACGTTCGACGATGCTTGCGTTGTTTGCTGTGACACCATCATACAGAAATCGACGATCGAGCATCCATTCCTCTCAGAATGAACTTGAGCATAAACGAACAATCATCACCAGGAGTCCAGGCAGCATACCTTCAGACCCTTCCTGCCATTCGCGAAAGGTGCACGCGCGTCTTCGATCTCGCCAAGGAGGGAAAACTCGAGCATTTCGACTATCATCAAGAACATGAGAGCGCCGTGATAGATTTTTGCGTCCAGATCATTCAGGTCTGGCCCTATTCTAGCAACTATCTCGAGCATTAATTGATTTCAGCGACTAAATGTGCAGCGCGACTTTGGATCTAATTATGCCTCTGCAAGTTCACTTGACAAACCATGGTATCATGTTTCCTGATTGCCGGTCGCCTTTGTCCTAGATTCCTCCCCACAGTCGATGGAAACACTTTGAAGCCGGGAATATCGATCGCATCACGCCAATGATAACGGCTTGGGCCGCCTCAAGTTCGCCGCCCGACAAACTCGAAGTCGCGAAGCGGCTGATCGACGTGTGTCTGGTGTCTGTGCTGTTGGACGCTGGTGCTGGGAATGCCTGGATGTTCCGTGAGCCAAAGACTGACGTGACTATTGGGCGATCGGAAGGTCTGGCAGTGGCAAGTCTGCATGCATTTCAGCGTGGAGAATTCTCTGGCAATCCTGAGGATCCATATCGCGTTAATGGTGAGTTGTCGTTCCCATACCATTCCCTTCGCCTCACGACAATCAATCTCTTATAATGTGAGGGACATTTGCGGCTTCTAGCTCAGGGTCTTGAAGCATTCAATGTGGAAAAAGCGACTGCAATGTTTCAGGTGGACATTCAAAACCCCATGTCTGGGCTCGAGGGCCGAACAAACCTGCTCATTGCGTTGGGTTCCGCATTGAAGAGTCGCCACGATTTCTTTGGTGAGGAAGGTAGACCAGGCAACATGATCGGTAAGTCTCGGAGACTATAAAATTCCGAGTGAGACAGCACAAGCCACGTGTGAAACTGATGGGACCGCGGAATAATAGACTTCCTGCTAAAGGAGAGCAAAGGTGCTGCGGACAACGTCAGCGACCGACGGCTCCACATCTCTGCTTTATTCCACGTTTTGATCGATGGCTTGCGAACGATATGGCCTGGCCGCGCCTCTCTTGCCGGCATATCTCTTGGCGATGTATGGCCATGCCATGCCCTTACGCGAACAATCCCTCATCTGGTGGATGATCGGCAGGCCTCCACTTCTCTGTCACCTCCGCCGGCTGGACTCAAGTTTAGTCCTGGCGCAAAGGCGACGGAGCCTGATGGGGCCGAGATCATGGTTCCGTTCCACAAGCTCACCCAGTGGCTTACCTACAGTTTGGTGGTGCCTTTAGAGACGACGTTGGGGTGGAAAGTGGAGGGCATGGAAGATATGACCGGCTTGCCGGAATATCGAAACGGTGCGTTCGGTGATAAGCCCCGAAGCGTGCCAGGGCCTCGGCACAACTGAATTACTGATATCCCCGAGATGACCCGTCTTTTGCATATTGTTTGCAGGTGGACTTTTTGTTGATCTGGGGGTTCTGAAGCTTCGGCGAGGGACAGTGACATCGTTTTACGCCAAGGACAGTATTTCTGCCATTCCGCGTTTCCCTCCATCACACCCTGCAATCATTGAATGGCGGGCGATGACGGTGATATTACTGTGAGTGTGCGACATCGCGATCTGTATTGTGTGAGTCAATGGAAGCATTTCTGACAATTCAATTATTGTTTCAGCGATCGGGTACTGCTAGGGCTGCGCACACGATTGGGGGCGCCTGAGCTGAGTCTGCCGCAAGTCCTGGAGAGCGCGACATGGAAAGGAGGGAGAGAGGTGGCAAAGCGAGAGCGACCCGAAACGGGCGGGCCGCCGATCGACATCGAGAGCGACGGTACTGTATTTTAGCCGCGCCCTGATGCGCGCCCCCCCGCCGCAATTACAGTATTAGCGTCAAAGGCAAAATGCAAAGTTCTTTTAGTTACCACTTCTCCAAAAGTGATCGCAGGCACTAACGGGGGATATGCACCCTTCCGTTTTGCAAACGCTGTCGAGCAAGGTCCACCATCAGATGCCGCCCAGCCGACGATGCTGTTTGCGTTATACCGCATGACTCATTCCCACGGCTGACCTAAGATAATCCATGCCATGTTCAAAGCGGTCGGGTTGCAGGCGTTTCGTCCAGCCCGCCCCTTCTCCTTACCGCCTTCATAGTTCTGTCCTCCCCCTGCCGTCCCCGCCAGCCAGCATTTGCTGACCCTGCCATCCTTTGGCTCATTTCTCATATTGTGCTCCCTGAGTCGATCCTCTCTGTCCCTCCACCCATTCGACAGTCTCATCACGAGTGCGAATCTCCTGGGGTCGAACGCACGATCGCCCGCAAGTTTTCCCTCCTCACCAAATCGAAGAAATTCCGTCCCCTTGAGCGAACCCAATCAACTATCCCCAGTACTAGGCACTTGTCTCTTATAAACAAGGGGGTTTCCATCCCCAATGGCGGTCCACGACGAAGAAATCCTTCGCTTGAGTGAAGACTATCCAGATCACAGGCAGCCATGGAGCCAGCATTCGATGCATTCAACTATCCCCTCTTCTGCATCATTTCATCAAGGCCCGAGCACTCTTGGTACTGCTACATTCTCTTTTAGCTCTCCTTTGCAGCCCAGTGCTGCGGAGACTGCTGCTCAGCAAGCAATCAGACGCCGAAGTTCAAAGGGTATGTCTTACATTCATCGTTGTCATCCAATCGACTCAACCCCGCAATCCAATCAAGCCTGTGACAACTGTCGAAAAGCCAAGTGCAAGTGCGAACCTGGAGATCATCCTGGAGACGGATGTCGCAACTGCGAACTGCTCGGCCTTGGTGAGCCGGATCTCTCATTTGATTTTCTCCCTCACTCACCCTTTCGTCTGTGCACCAAAAAAACAACGACGCACGATTTGATTCCACGCGCAAAGTGTGCACATTCCTAGGTATGAACCCATCCGTTGATCTTTCCCAGCCAGCTATAAGGCGGCTTATCACTCTCTCGCGTTTCGTCAATTAGGACCCAGCCGAAAAAGGTATCAAAATCCCCAAGATACACGCAAATTACGATTGCCTTTCCGACTGATCATATCATTTGTTGTGTAGAGGCCCTCCCAAAGGTTATATCGATGCCATTGAGTCCAGACTCCATCAGCTTGAGGCGATCATCGGTGCTGTTCTTCTAGCCGCAGCAACGGACACTCGCGCAAGTTCTCTGCTAAGCGATCTCTGTAACACAGATGAAATGGCACGAACTGCAATTGAAAGAGTGAATCAAGGCCCATTTGGTCCACTGGCCCGCCGCGCGAATGCCCTCAATGCACTCGCTAATGACAGCAAAGGCCCTGGGAGGCGACAGCCACCTATGGGGGCAAAAACAAATGTTAACTTGCCTGATGGTATGGTCGAAAATGTTGTGCCTAGGTGATAGCCATTGAAGCTAATACCTCACACCCCTGATAGATACGGAAGTCGTCGATCCATATTTGTGGCAAGATAATCTGGAAAAATCGATTCTTCAATCCAGTCACACAGTTCGCCACCCCACCTCAAATCCCCCTATGCACCCTCCTACCCGTTCTGTTTCCACTAGTGCTCCTGGACCTAGTAGTAATCACACCTCCACTTCTCCTGATTTGATGCAAACACAATCATCAACTTGGGCCCCATATGGCGTAGAAAAAGCCCCCTCGAACACCCGTCGACGCCTCGACGGGGCCTCTGTGAATCATGGAGAGCCTGGTGGTGAGTTGCCTTTCAATGCCCACGCCCGGTCTTCCCACCTGAGAATTCTCTCGTCAAAGGTCAAGAAGCATGGTCGTCTTCCGCTTCGTCCCCTGCTTCCAACGTTACCAAACCTCAGCATTCGCAGATGGCTTACAGTATGGGACCCCGGTCTCACCAAGATTCAGAAAGCGAAGAAGATGTGTCTGCCCGAGATCTCGCACGAGGTATTGGGTCGCTGTCCATCGACGATTCTCGCGATGTCCGTTATCACGGGAAAGCAAGCGGGTTGCATCTCCTAATTTCACGTAAAGGGAAAGAAGTGATTGGTGACCGCTCATTCTCTCCTGAAGCAAACACTCCACCTGAAAGCGACCAACGAACGGCATCGCTTGATGGTACCGATAACTCGGTGAATGGCTCCCGTGCTCGAGCCCGTGAACGAGGTGGACTATGGCACTTCCCTCCTCCCGGGCTTTGGCCTCCCATCGAAACAGGTGACGACCCTGATGTGTCAAAATCCGGTCGCCCTGGCCTGGAATCCAAAACCCTCCAAGCACGAGCCGAACTCCTCTCAAGTGCTTTACCTGTGCTCAAATCTGATCTTGCCTCGGCTTCCCAAGATGGAATTTCGATTAAAGATACGCCCCTCGTCTATGTCGAAGAACGCCCAAAGTCCGTTTGGGGCGCAATGCCAGGAGTCGAGAAGCAACGCCGACTATTGGATCTCTACTTCGCCCACGTACACCCTATAATACCCATCGTCGACAAGGAGGAGTTTTACGAGGCTTGGGAAAATATGTTCCTTTCTCCGTAGGTTTCATCTGCGATTCCACATGATATAGAGTGACCTCACAGTATGACAATGCCCATGTATAGGGAGGGCCTGGATACCTCACTTCCCCGGCAGCCTATCTCTCCCGCATTGCTTTTCGCAATGTTTGCAACAGCCTCGCGATATCTTGATGATGACGTTTCTCAACTTCCTAGGGGCAGTATGTGGACCTCGGGTTTAGCCTATCTCAGCATGTGTCGGCACGTTCTGTGTGAGTGATCAAGCTATTGATTTGTCAAGGTTCAAAAGAACTAAATCACATTACGCTTAGATGCCGGGAGGATGCCCTCAAGGGTATCTACTGTCCAGTCGTTGATCCTCACAGCATATTATGATGTGGGGGTTGGCGCGATGGCCTCAGCCTGGCATGGCGCGGGTCTTGGCGTTCGAACAGCCCTCGATATCGGCCTCAACCGCCCCGTCGACGAGTGGGTCACCCCTGAGGGGGACCCCTACTTCACGAAACGTCAGGTCGAGGTGTGTCGGCGAGTGTGGTACGGAATATTGTTGCTAGACATGTACGTGTGATAAGCCATTGGCAGTGGGCCTTGGTTTTGCTTTGCTGATGTGTTTGTAGGTATATCTCTACCTACATTGGACGGCCTTTGGGGCTGGATGAACGCGATTACGATACCCCTCTACCGAAAGAAGATACAACAGATCTTGAAGCATGGGTTGTTCCACCTTCTGATCATGGACCTACATTCCACAATCAAAATGCTTCATATCAACCCACCGCACGCCATATTATAGCAACGTTGAAGCAAAGGGCTCGGCTCGGTGAACATTCATCCTCTATGCCCCATAAAATAATTCTTGCTGACGACTTATTTAGCAAAGATACATGGTGCAATTCTGCATGAAATCTATTCAGTCAATCCTACTGGTGATCGCCTGCTCCAAGCTAACACTTTGGAGCAATCCCTAGATAAATGGTTCATTGAGCTACCCGAGGCGCTTCGTTGGGATTACGGATCAGCATTATCCCCCCCGCCGAACGTGATGGTGGTCCACATGGAGTTCTGGTGCAGCGTCCTCCTTCTGCAGCGTCCGTTGTGAGTAATTCAAACTTGCGGGTCCTCTCAACTATAATATAATGCCCATTGACACTTGCATCAGCATCCGATCTCGCGTCAAGCATGCCCGCTCGGCGTCCAGTGGTGGTTCTGATTCGACCACTTTGCATGCCCAAAAAGCGTACACGGTCTGTGAAGGGGCTGCAAACCGGATAATCTCCATTGGTAGGCGCTGACCTCCATATCCGATATGTGGGCTCAAGTACTGATTTATGGATTGTTATAGCGGTAGCCTACGCTGAACGTTTTGCAGTGAACAGATGCCCGGCGTTTTTCACGTATTATATTTTTACTGCAAGCATCATGCATGTCACCCGATGTGCGTAAACGCAGCCCTGCCCCCAAATAACGATGATCAAAAAGCTTACCTTTATCTTGTTCCGATCTCCTAGTGCTAGACGATCCTCAAGATGTGCAGGCCTCCGGATATCTTGCACAGGCGATGAAAATCCTCGACGCCATGTCCATTGTTTGGCCAAGCGCTTTCCGAGCTTATGAACTTCTTGATGGCGCTCAGCACAATATCCAGGAACAGCGTGACACCATTATTACTCAGAGTCAAGGCCAGACTTTGGGCTCTACCAAACGCCCTGCTGATGCAAGTACCGTGGAGCTCCAACATCAGACCCAATTAGTGTACCCATCTCAACCTTTGGAAACCGCACCAATCCATCGTTCCTCGGATTCCCATCCACCTGCTCCAGCATATTCCATGTACAGCATGGAACCACCAAGTGAATCACTTAGGCCACGTCCGCGGCCGATTGGGTACCAAAGTATTCGGACGCCACGCTTGTTGTCAAATGTATCCTACTCCCCTGCCCCATTCTTCCCCCCGACTGGCGCTGAACAGATACAACGTCCAATGTCGACCCCAGGGGATGAGAGTTGGCCGACAGAGTCGTACACTTCGAATGCTTCACGCTCGTCGTTTCCCCCCTTCAGTGGCCATGATCCGCGTGCGTCCATCACGCCACAATCCGAACCATCCTTCGAGCATGATCACAAACCATTCCAACAAGGCTCTGGAAGTTCGTATCCAATTGAGGCCCCTATCCATGTTCACCAACGTCCCCAATCGCCACACTCTGGCCCAGACTACCCTTTCCATCCACAACAGGGAATTACTGCGCAGCATCATCAAGAGATATGGAGTGGGTATTCAACTGGAACTGCGGATCCTTTTGGCGATCCATCAGCCCTATCCGCAAGCCTTTACACTGTTCCCCTGCTAGCCGAAGACCGTGTCGGGTTCAACCCTGAACAGTATACACCAGCTCAGAGTGTGCAGCCACCCGCAAGCTATCCCCCACAACCTCCCACCCTGCCGAGGTTTGGCTTTGATATGTAGATAATCTTTCTCTCCCTTTTACCGCACAGGTAGTTTGTCACTAGTTAAATAGACAATTATTGAGGGACATTGAAAATATAATTTTGTTCACTAAACATTTATCTATGATCGCAATGGTGGGAAGCCCGAATGCAGGTAGATTATATGGACATTATGGCACGGAGAAAAAACCAATAGTTGTTATCTGAGGCTAGATACAGCGCTTTATAGGTTGAATGGCAACTATCATAAAGGCCAGGTCCAGATATACAAAGCTCCTATCTACACTCTTGAGGAACCGCGGTAGGCAATACGGCCTGCGATGTGCAAACCATACACCATTTCTCAAAATTACCGAGTCACTGAACCCCCGCTTGCCATTGGGTGACCTTTCAAGGCTTGGAGGAACCAGGGCGATGCACAAATTATGTTCCACAGTAATCTTGGTCTGCATTTGTTGTTACAAAATTCTTACGAGCCACGTCGATCGCTCACTATTCCCACATTAGAGTGAACAGGTTAGGTCAAGGTCTAGGTATGGATTGATGGATGGAGGAATGGTATATAGCACAGCATCAGCCAACGGGTTCTTCCTCTTAATGAGAAACATAACGGTCTAAGATGTTTCCAGCGAAAGGCTTGGGATTCTTTTACAAGATATCAAAGGACTCTCCACGGCCAATAGTGAGAACTCTGAAGCCGATCTTGCGCAGTTCCTGAGCATCGACAAGGAGGCGGCCATCAAAGATGAAAGCTGGCTTGTTCATTTGGGCGTAAACTGCAGGCCAGTCGACCTTTTTGAATTCGGGCCACTCAGTGGCAATGACGACGGCCTCGGCGTCTTTGGTGGCCTCCATCACAGAGTGAGTGATCTCGGTGTTCTTTTGGACTATGGGGCACGTGAGAGGTTGACGAGGGTTATTCGAACCATATTACGCACTTTCAGCCAGCGGACTCGTGGGGAGTGCCTCCTGCAGATCCATCCAAATTTGGGACTCCTCAACCTGTTAGAGTTCAATTAGCAACGGATGGCGTTGACTTTTGTAATGACACGAGGGAGCATACCTTGGGGTCATACACAGAAACCCTGGCCTTCTCCAAAAGGAAGTTGCGGATGAGGGTGATGGAAGCAGACTCGCGGGTGTCACCAGTGTCGGCTTTGAAGGCGAAACCCAGGACCGCAATGCGCTATTGGAACAAAATGCTTTGATTAGCGCTTGCAAAGTGTGGAGATATTGGTAGCTCCCATACCTTGCCAGTAATAGTGTTGAAGAGAGTATCCACGACGCGCTTGGAGAAGCGAGATTTCTGATAATCGTTCATCTCAACCACTTGACGCCAGTAGGCAGCAACTTCGGGTAGACTCAAGCTCTCGCTCAAGTAGACGAGGTTGAGAATGTCCTTCTGGAAGCAGCTGCCACCAAAACCAACGGAAGCGCGCAGGAACTTGGGACCCATGCGAGAATCTTTCCCCACGGCAAAGGCAACTTCGTCAATGTTGGCGCCTGTTGCCTCGCAGATGGCGGATAACGCGTTGATGGAGGAGATGCGTTGAGCAAGCATAGCATTCGCGGCCTTTCGAGGGTGGAAAGTAAGTTATGGAGGTGGTTGACGAGCGTGGAGCACGAGTATCACCTACCAACTTGGATAGTTCAGATGACCAGAGACCGACAGTAAGAATTCTGTCCTGCGGGACCCAGTTGGCGTAGACAGAAGCCAGTGTTTCGCACGCCTCTTTGCCCTCAGGGGTTTGGAGGGATCCAATGAGGACGCGGTCAGGAGCGAAGAGATCATCAATGGCCGTGCCCTCGGCCAGGAATTCGGGGTTGGAGAGAATGTCAAAGCGGCAACCAGGCTTCGAGTTGGCCTCGAGGATGGTGCGCATCGACTCGGCAGTGCGGCATGGGACGGTGGACTTCTCGACGACAATCTTAGAGGAGGTCGCGACACGTGCGATCTGACGAGTGGCGGCCTCGACGAACCTACCGATCGATCGACGTCAGTTTGCGGCTTGGGTGCGTAGATCCAGGAGCTCGAGTGGGAATGTGTGGACTAACTTTAGATCGGCGGCGAAACCAGCACCAACACCGCTCTTCTTGGTCGGTGTGTTGACACTGACAAAAATCAGGTCAGCCTCGAGGATACCCTTATCAACGTCGGTGGAAAAGAAGAGGTTGCGACCGCGAGCTTCGCGGACAACCTCAACTAGGCCCGGCTCGTAGATGGGGAGGTCATAATTAGGGGAGTTCCAAGCATCAATCCTCGCTTGGTTGAAATCAACAATGGTGACCTCGATCTGAGGGCACTTGAGGGCGACGACCGCGCAGGTGGGACCGCCGACATATCCAGCTGGCGAATGCAAGCGAGATCAGCCATTCTGAGGATAGTAATGGGAAAATAGAGGCTTCACTCACCACCTGGAGGGCGGATTGTTGGTTGAAACGCGTTTCACGAACATGAGTAGGTCGCGCGAGGGAGGGATAGAGGGATAAGCAAGCAGATCAAGATAGCAACGAGGTAAAAGACTGACCGAGACAGCAGATTTTGGTGATTTTGCGGGGGGCCATTGGACTGGATGTAGATGGAGGAGAAGAGCAAAAAGTGCGGTGAGCGCTCTCAAATTCGGTTTGGAATGTCGCGTCACAATACACGTAAACTCATCTCTTCCGCGATAAATTATCGTAATCGGGGCCGATTGTCCGTCACGCCGCGCTGTCACTCCAATGGCCCTGTCAAAAATCGTCATCATCCCACCGCTTCTCTTCTCACCCGCTCTTGTCGTTCCAAACGCAATTGTAGCATGGTCGAGATCGTCATCAGAGAGTAGTGCCTGGCCGTCTATCTATATCCTTGGTTGAGGTGCCTGGGCCTGCTGCGCGACCAAAACTCGTTCGATGGCTAAATTAATCAGGCTAATATTTTCGAGGCATGCAAACGCTGTCCTGCTCGCCCCACCGTTCAATCCTACCCGTATCGCCTCAACTAACGATCTGATTTTATCCTGGAGATTCGTGCCTTCGATGAACATGGGCGTCGACAATTCGCGTTTGATCAGTCATGTATCACAGCTGTATATACAGTTATGCATAACTGATCGGGCCACTTTTCACGACCCAAGAAGTACGATTCCTGTGCAAAATTCTTCTAGATAAAATGCTATCATGGCTTCTCGATACCGCTTCAGCCAAATTTTGAACATTTCCTTGCAAACTTGTGAAAGTTCTTAGGTTACAGGCTTTGGGGGGTCAAAATGGGTGATCGCTATCCAGTGGGCCACACGTGAGAAGTTGCGCAATCCCTAAGCATCGCACTAGACTACTGGATATGACCTAGAAAATCACAACCCATTCTACATCCGGGCTCTGGTCAGATTTGGCTCAGATCTCTTTCCGCTTTTGGCAGACAGGTTATTGCCCCTTCCGTCCACCCCCCAATTAATGACCTGATACTTGAACTCAGACTGGAGTCTCCTCTTTGGCCCCTGTGATCCATCTTCTCTCAGACCTTTGGATCTGTAATAATTGCTGCCCATCCACTGCCCCTGAGTCATTGACTCATTGGCTTCTCCTGGCGCACCTTGATTACCTAACTTTGACATGTATGTGCCATGATACCTAAGATTGCAATCTGCAACTGCACCACCAGTGAGGCTGCTCAGCTTTGTGTTTGTAGGCAGAGCTGCCTGCACAACATACAGTACATGACCACTGAATGAAACACAATTTTTGAGTAAGCTCTGGTTCTGAATGAAGTAAAGCTAGGCATGGTGTATATACAACATCTATAGAGAGATATGACAAGCATTCATTGCACCTGGTTTTGGAGGTGTGGTCACTCAAGGGATTGAGTGTGGTTGTTGTTAAGGTCTGATTTGCTGTGTTCATGAAATGGATCAGACTATTGCCTTGTCACCTTCCATACCACTTGCTGTTGGAGCTCTTGGTAACTTGTGACAAATCTTGAAATACTCTTCTGAGATCTCTACAGCTCAGATACCTGTCCAAGCTCCCCCACTGCTCTAAACCTCTCAAAACTCACTGTCCCAAGTGGGGTCTTGATACATCTATTAGCTGTGTCCTCTCTGCCCTCTATTCCTAGAAGTGTAAATACTCCTTCCTGACATTTTGTTAATGCTAGAGACCACCTGTTATTTTCTGGACCTCATAGCACTCTTTTTAGCAACCCACTGCTCTCCAAGCAACCTGCCTTTGCACACAATCTTTGTGTACTGCTCAACTCCTGTATCATGTGCTTCAGAGGTGTTCTTTGCACATCTTTTTTCATGCAGATTTACATGGAATCCTTGTAATTCATGTGCTGTCCTGACAATTCCTGCCTCTTAATTACATATAATTACATACACTGTGTGCAATCTGTAGCATTGAGCTGGTGTTGGGATGAAGTCTTGACAAACCAAGACCAGTGTAGCAGAGTAGACTGGTTTTGGGATAGAGTCTGAATGGACTCAGGGAGACTCAGCTAAGGCTACTAGATAGCACTTGGAGGGGACTTAGCCTTAACTTGGAAGAAGAGTTAAGGAAAAGTGTTGTGGAAAGGTCAGGTGATTTTTGCATAGTGTATTTATATTTGTTTGTTCTGGAGCAGACTTGCTTCAACTCTTCATCTAGTTGTGGCTAAGTCTCCAGTGTGATCTCCACTGTCTGTTAGGTGCCTTTGCAGCTAGGAGCTGGTCTTGATCTGTCAAGACTTCATCCCAACACCAGCTCACTGAGCTACACCAAGACCAGCTCCTAGCTGCAAAGGCACCTAACAGACAGTGGAGATCACACTGGGGACTTAGCCACAACTAGATGAAGAGTTGAGGCAAGTCTGCCCCGGAACAAACAAATATAAATACACTACGCGAAAATCATGTGACACTTCCCACAACACTCCCACTTCACACAGTCTCATGAGACACAAGTCCAAGCAGAGAAATTCCACGT